>VDFB02236675.1:0-10701 GCA_007258455.2 Sequoia sempervirens
TTTAATTGTTATAGAAATCTATGCATCTATAATCATCCCTCTTCTATTGCAAGTTATTTACCACACAAGAAAAGGACAAGTTTAATCAATGCATATTATTTTATTGCCTTTGGAAATATTTCATGGCTTCCTAATTTTCTTTGATATAGTCTTCTCATTTGATTTATGCTTACTATTATTTGTGGCTTTGCATATGATGTAAATCAATGTACATTGAATAGAGCATTATGTTTCACCCATTACTCATTCATATAATCTTCTAAACTTAGCTCTCTTCATGTATTTTCCTTCTGCTTTCATATCTTTCTACTTGCATATTATTGTCAACATCAGAAAGAAAAAAGTTTAATCACCTCCTAAGTTTTTGTTTCTATTGCAAATATCTTGTGGCCTTTTAATGTTATATGATATAGTCATGGCTTTTCATTTACTGTTTCTTTCCACACATGAAATTTTAACAAGGCCATTGTGCATCTATAATCTATAATTTCCATTCATTGCAAATAGACTAAAATGTAGATGCCATTAATGGATTATAATGTAAATTTTTCAAATTGTTCTGTAAATGATTATTTGCATTGTTTATTCATCTTCTCAGGTTGTTTGGTGTGGCTCAAATCTATATCTATTTAAAGACTTTTTATGTGTTCTATACAAAGCAAAAAAGGATGCATGTGTAAGTTCATATATCTTTTACACTATCATTCGTGCATTTTCTTTTCACTTTATTAGATTGTTTGATGAGGGTCAAATATTTGTCTCTTGGTAGGGTTTGTGTCTATCATGCTGGAAGCAAAAGACAATCCATTTGTAAGTTCTTATTTCTTTTTCACTATCTTTTTTGTAATGATTTTCACATTAAAAAAAAAGACAATTCCAAATCTTTTATTGCTATTAAAAATATTTCATGTCTTTATAATCATGACCTCATGTACATCTACTACATAATTTTCATTTATTGTCAATAACTAAAACAAAAATGTGACTAACAACAACACCTAGATCTCTGCCTACTGAGACCATTAACAACTACTGGCATGAGTATCATTTTGGAAACAAAAAAGTAGGCATATGTGAGTTCATATATCTTCTACATTGCAATTTTTTTCTCATTAATTGATTTTCTCATATTGAATTTTTGATGCTCTAATATTTGTTTGTTGATAGCGTTTATGACCACCGTCTTTGATGAAAGGCTACAACGCCAAAGACAAATTTGCTCTCAAATCAGAATTGGGGAATTGGAAATAAGTTGATCTCATTTGAAAGAAGTTGATCTTGTTTTGAGATCCTTGCAACATACTACGAGTGATGTTGTTTCTTTTCATAACTCAAACTTGATGGGGAAAAGCAATTGTTTTCACCCAATTCTCAATGTCTCTTCTTTTTGCCTCTGGTTGTTTGCAATCACTAGAAACTATTGCCTCTAGCTAAAATAACTCTGCTCTCAATTCAACCCACCAATTTCCCCTACCATCAAATGTAAAATAAATGATTCACTTCCTTCATTCTAGGAATCCTCATTTGTTCAATAATATGATCACTAGAAAGGGTTTATATCTACTGTAGGGATAATATGCTTTGTCCAAAATTCCTATGAATTATTTGATCTCAAAAAAATATTTGAGGCTTTTGTAAGTTTGTATATCTTTCAAACTATTTTTTTTGCATTGTTTATTCATATGTTGAGATGGTTTGACACCAATAAAAAAAATTATATGTTAAGAGGGTATATGGCTTGCATATTGGAAATGAAAAACAACCCATTTCTAAGTCCCTATATCTTTTACACTCTTGGTAAATGTTTTAATCAATTCTAATGTTGTGCTACTATTGTAAAATATTCCATGCCTTTGTAATGTTCTTTGACATAGTCATGTCCTCGCACCCAATCTTTTTATTTAGGCATGTTGTCTTGACGAGGTCATTCTGCATATACAGTCTCTAATTCTCATGTCCATTGCTTATTAATTTTCTTAGACTATTTGATGAGGGTCAAATCTCAATCTACTAGCATAGTTCACATCAATCATATTGAAATAACAAAAGGATAGGTATGTAAGTTTCTATCTGTTTTACATTGTCATTTTACTGTTGTTTATTCATTTGTGTCAATTGTTTGGTGAGACTAAGATTTGTGTCTGTTGACAGGGTTTATGTCTATTATCTTGCAAGAAGAAAAAAATCCAATTGTAAGTTCCTATATCTTTTACATTGTCCTTTTATAGCTTCTTACTTCTTTGCATTTTATGTGCTAATATTGTTTCCCCTTCCTTCCATTTACTAGTCCTTAATTTTTTTCTATCATAAAAGGCCTTATTTTTAGGCATCATTAATGACTTATTGTGTAGACTTTTATGTCTATCAAATCTGCCTCTGTTCAGAGGGTTTATATGTATCATACTAGATGCAAAAAAGGAGGCATTTGTAAGTTCCTGTACCTTTTATATACTCATTTTTTGAATTGTATATTCATTTGCTCAGAACAGTTGATGGCAATCAAATCTTTGTCTGCTAGCAAGATTTTTGTCTATTGTATTAGAGACAAGAAAAAAGGAATTTGTAAGTTCTTATATCTTTTACAATGCTATTTTATAGTTTTTTACATCTCTACATTTCATCTATTAATATCTATTCTTTGTTGTTCTCTACATTTAATGGATTGTTCCCTATTGTTTTTTTTCCTCTGCATTTTATGTGTTCATTTCTATTCTTCTCTGTCTTTGAGTGCCTGTATGGTTCACTATCAATTTTTTAGTTATAGACTTAACACCATAATTCTTTAATGGTGACTTTCTTGGTAAGAACAACTAACAATGGTGCTATTGCAATAATTACATGACATTTTCATTTACTGCCAATGAAATAAATTGTAGTCATCTTCAATGGATTCTGGTATCAACTTCTAAAAATTTTAAGAAAAGGATTATTTGTGTTGTTTATTCATTTCCACACATTAATTTATGCCAATGAAATATCTCAAAAAAACTAGATAGTTGTGATTCGCTATATCTTTTACACTATCTTTCCTACATTCTTTATATATCATCTACTTTTACACATCGTTGTCTATTATTTAGTTACAAACTTAACACCATAATTTATAAATGTCGAGTTCTATGTTCACCACTATTAACAATGCAACTAATCTTTTCTCTCATATGCATGCATGTTGGTTGCAATTGAATGTGTTAAATAGAAATTACATATACATAAGTGCCAAATTGGTCTATGTAAAATCTATAATACTTGGTCAATATGGAATGATTTTTCAAAATGTTCTACAACTATTAAGTTTTTTTGCATCTTGATTCTCTTTCATATCTAGAAATTTCTTTTTCAAATATTTTTTATGCTTTTTTATTTTAACTATTTTTTGCATCAACTAACCACTAGTTTCAATTTTCTCAATGTAGTTACCTAGACCGATGAAGGTTGAAAAGACAACTCAGTTAGCGGTCATTGATATTTAAGTTGTTACAATCACAATGAAATTATTATTTCCACATGCATCAGAATGAATGTTTCAATGTAGATAAAAAAATTTGAAATTCTATATGTTAAACGTTTCATAGATCACTATGACCTATCAAAAATCACTTTTTTTGACAACTCGATGAAAAATATATATCTTGGTTTTGATAAAAACTTATAAAAAAAAACTTATCTCACCTCCTATATGTCCAAAACTTTATTAATATAGCTGTTCATATGATTTTTATTTCATTTCATCTTATTGCATTGCACTATCACATTATCTTACACCCATCTATCATTTATATGATCTCTTAGCTTAAGCACTTCTCCTATATGTTGTGATGATCATATCCCTTTCTCTTTGTCTCTCTATTCATGTACATTTCCCATCTTTACTCTCTACCTTACATGCTTATTTATTATATTGTCAATGACACAAAAATATTGACAATCAAGCTTTCAAATATATTCAACAATGTAATTAAACCATAAAAAAATATTCATGGAATTTCAACCAATATATGTAACTATATCAATATGATATACTTATCATTTTGTCCAGACTAATCTACCACTGTAATTAAACATGTAATTAAATGATAAATATTTATGTCATGGTGGAGAAATAAACATAACTAATCTACCTTTCTTGGCTTTATAATACACATATCAAAGCATAAGTTTTGGAAAACACAATTTTTCCCCTAATACAAACAAAAAGAAATCTGCTCTATCTTTGTTTATTCATCTCACAAAATTGAAGAAACATAAACTATCACTAGAATGAAAATTTTTGGATAAAGTTGTTTACAATAGTTTGTAATATGCTTTAAATTGACTTGTACCAATATTTAGAAAATGATTTCTTATAATAAATTTTGATAACTTTGGATGTCCAACTAAAATTATTAATTTAAACAATCCAAAAAAAAAAAAAATTTCCAAAAATAGAATTCTAATTATGTATATATCTATATATTATCTACATATAGATCTCTATGCATCTCTATTAGGAATAATATACATACATACACACACACACACACACACACACACACATATATATAATGCATATAGATATATATATATCTATTGTCTATAAATACACTATAGATGTATATGTATGTTTTTATATTTGCATATATATTTTTGTATGCTATTACTATATATATCTACGTACAAAAACATATATACATACAAATGCTCATGATCAATATCAATATAATATGCTTATCATTTTGTCCAACACTAATGTACCACTTTAAATAATAATGTAATTAAATGATAAACATGAATGAGATGGTGAAGAAATGAACATAACTAATCTACATTTCATGGCTTTACAATACATATATAAAAGCCAAAGATCTTGTAAACACAATTTCACACCTACTAAAATAAAAAAGAAACTTGCACGACTCTTTTGTTCATTGTAAAGCGTCACTTATTGATCTGACAAGATTCAACAAGAATAAGCTAACATTGATGAAAATATTTGAAAACTACTCTCCAAGCACATAACTATTTGAAAGCTACTCTTCAAGCACATAAATTTCAATGTTCAACTAAAACTATTAATTTAACAAAAAAATAGTAATAATAAATTACAAAAAAAATTGTAATTACATATATATTTGTATATTATCAATATATATATATGCATGTGTTTTATGGATTATATATATATAGAAGATGTCATGATCAACATCCTAGATTACAAAGTAACTCTTATACATCTTTACATATCATAGATTCTATCATACGAGTCAAAATGAATAGTTTCTCAAATCTATGCACCCCATCAAATTATTCAATTGGAAAGATGTTCTATAACTACTAGTATTTAATTGATTTTAGCATGCATCTATGAACACCCTCCTTTATTTTAGTTGAGACCATAGTGTAAGAGAGATTATTCACTTGTATTCTTTGGACTTTAAACCTTTCTAATGTATACATGAACCTTGGTTTTACATTCCCAAAACTACCCATGGACTTGAAGGAAAAATTATGATCCAAGATTTTGGATAGGTAATTTCAAGACACAACAAAATGGTGTTATTATTGGTAATTTTTTTAATTTTAATATAATATTGAAGGACTGGGTAATTTCAAAAAAGATTTTTGAATATCTTCATAAGCCAATCACTAGGATGATGCAAAAAATTAGACACTACAAACATTTTATTTTGATTAAATTTAGAAAATGTTTATTGTAGATTCAATCTATCAATTTTGTCTCAAAATAGATTATACTTATTAGTGCTACTTAACATGTCTTTTCTGTCCAACAATGAAATGCTTTAATTTATGTCTAATTTTGATTGATTGCTTTTGGGTCTACACTCAAATTTGTTTTAGAATGTTATTTTATAGTTTACATGCATTTTTAATTCATCAATGGGTTATGATGTAAAGTCTTAACTCTACCCAAAAAAATATTGTTTGTGACCCCTATTTAAATGCATGCCACCCATTCTTGTCAGATCAGTGCTTCTCAAGTCTAGTTCATGCTTCCTTAGTTTTCCTTGATTCTTACATGTTTTGTATCTAGACTTGGCTTCATTCTTACATGTATTACATCTAACCTTGGAAAAATGGAGAAATGAAATAGCTCTTTCTACTCTGCAAAATGAAATAAAGCACTACCAAATTCAAGGTAACTGGAAAAAAATTTATAACACTTTTGATTATATACTTTGCAATGTATTTTTTCACTCCATAACAATATAAAGGAACAAGAAAATTGAACCTTTTAGCATTCAAACAATAATCTTAACAAAATTATGTTAAGAATTCATATCCTTATATCCTGAATTTGATGGTGAGTTTTTGAAGATAGAGAAATACATACAATAAATATGTGATATAATAATATATAAATTTTGATAAATAATCTAAATCTCCTATTATCAATTGGCTCAGTCTTTTTTGACTTTGTACCTTCCTATATCTTTGACACTCTATACCTCCTATATCATTCACAATATTATATTATAGTTTATGTGCACTTGCAATTAATTAATGGCCTCCCTATATCTTTCACAATATTATATTATAGTTTATGTGCACTTGCAATTCATTAATGACTTACAATGTCAAGCCTTCAATATGTCACACAAAATATTGTCTATGTTTCTTCATCATTTGCTCATACTGTTTGATGCAAATGAAATCAGTCTCTATACTAATGTTCTTTGTTCCACTCCAAAATATTTTCCATTATAAAGCTAATGCTTGCCTCAATTCCTAGCATTTTGTTGCTATTGGAATTGGTTATGCCCACGCAGGAAGTACCCCACCAAAAACAACTAGCTTTGTATGAATGAAAGTACGAAACTTCATCAATATTATATGCTTTTCATTTTCTCTACCTCTACTCTACAGTCATAATTAAACATGTAATTTAACAAAAAATATTAATGACATGGTGGATAGGTGAACATAACTAATCTATGTTTGTTCATTTTACAACACATATGAAAGTGAAAGTTTTGGAGAACACCATTTCGCACACCACATAAAAAAAAAAAATCTGCTTCACTCCCTCAATCACACCCAAGCTTCTTTTTTTGATGTCGCAAGATTCAACAAACATAACCTACCATTCACACAAATGTTTTCATAATGAACTTGTAATACATACAAGATGTGTATGTATATTTATAGCAATGTATGTGTGCTTATGCATATATATAACATACATGCATGCATACATAAATACATACATACATACATACATACATGCATACATGCATATACATACATACATACATGCATGCATATACATACACACACACATGCATACATACATGCATACATGGTGCACATGCATGCATACATGTATACATACATACATTTATATGCATGCATACATACATACATACATACATATACTACTTTTATATATATATATACTTATATATATATATATATATATATATATACTCTATATACTATACTCCTTATATATATATATATATATATATATATATATATATACTTATATATATATATATATATATATATATATATACATGTATATATATATATATATATATATATATATATATATATAATAATAATGGCAATATTGTCATGTATGTATGTATGTATGTATATGCATGTATGTATGTATGTATGTATATGCATGTATATATGTATGTATGTATGTATGTATGTATGTATGTATGTGTGTGTGTGTGTCTATATATACAACTATATATACAAATGGTCATGATCAACATCCTATATTGAAAAGATTATCTCATAGCAATCAAAATCAATAGTTTCCCAAATCTACACATTCCATTGGAGTGCCTAGTTGAAAAGATGTTCTATGGCTACTCTAAATATTACTAAGAATATATAATGTCCACATCTCATACTCTTTTAAGACCATACATTGTTTCTCATCCACATCCTTAAATATGACTAATGAAGGCAAAATACTTACAAGATAAACACCTAATCCTAAGATTCTCCTGGTTACCTTTCCTATAGCAAATACAAATTGAAACTAACCAATTAAAGCTCTAACAATATTTTCTATTTCCACTTTTAAGCCCACCCATTCCTCATAAGATTTTCCTATTCTAGCTTATTTATTTTAAATCCACTAATTCCATTTCTTTATAATATCTAAACATGTATCTATGTGTGTCTCTACCTATGTAAGGATGGCATATATATATATATATATATATATATATATATATATATATATATATATATATATATATATATATATATATATATATATATATATATATATATATATATATATATGTATATGTATATACATACATATGTATCTACATATATGTCTATATGCACGTACATGTATATAAAAAATTATGTAAAACTGTACGCTATTGCACATTCATACTATGTCCATATCTGTATTGCTTTATATACATTCACACACACAGACATATTTATATATAATGTATATATACATAAATAGAAATATATACATACTATAGTACTTCAATAAAGATTATAAATTTCACACCACAATTTATAGTTGAGCATTGATGTGACATCACATGATTAGTTTCTTTTTACATCAAAGGAATACATTTTCTTGAATTGTGAATACTCAAGTCACAACTATTGAGCATTATATAAACAATTACTATCACAACTATTCAAACATGCTCAACTACTGTATTCTCTCCCCTTTTTCAAATATCAAAACTCAACCTTCTTCTCCCTGGTAGTGACTCTAGCTCTTTTAGAGCTCTTGTTTGTAAATTTGTATCCACTAAATTATTTTTAGGAAATTAGATAGGTTTGTTTCATATTAATTATATACACAGTAAAAAACTAATTCTATTTTCATTGGTTTTTTGAAAGCTAGATCCAGATTCGAGAGGGAGATGAATGGAAGACTTCCTTCAAGACCAAAGAGGGCCTATACGAGTGGTTAGTCATGCCTTTTGGGCTAACCAATGCACCGAGCACATTCATGCGGTTCATGAACGAGGTATTAAAAGAATTTCTGGGAAGTTTTGTTATTGTGTATTTAGATGATATCTTAATTTTCAGTAAGACGTTGGATGAGCATCTGATGCATATTCGGAGAGCCTTTGAGAAGTTAAGAGAACATAAACTGTTGATTAATCTGAAGAAGTGTAGTTTTGTGAAGAGGGAGTTAGTGTACTTAGGGTTTGTTGTCTCCAAAGAAGGTCTCAAGATGGACCCAGAGAAGGTGAAGGCTATTCTGGAATGGCCGACCCCAAGAACTGCTACTGAGGTGAGATCTTTCCATGGTTTGGCTAGTTTTTATAGAAATTTCATTAGAAATTTCAGTAGTATTTGTGGAACCCTGACTGAAACGATGAGAGGGGATAGAAAAGAATTCAAGTGGAGCAGTGGAGTGGCAAAAAGTTTTGAACTGTTGAAGCAGAAGGTGACAGAGCAACCTATTCTAGCCCTCCCAGATTTCAACAAGGTGTTTCAGCTAGATTGTGATGCCAGTGGTTGTGCCATTGGAGCAGTATTGAGCCAAGAAGGTAAGCCCATTGCCTATTTCAGTGAAAAGTTAAATGATGCCAAGAGAAAGTATTATGTATATGATCAGGAGTTTTATGCAATAGTTCAAGCATTAAAGAAATGGAGACATTATTTGTTGTTGAAGAAATTTGTTCTATATACTGATCATCAGGCTTTGCAGTACCTAAATAGTCAGGGAAAATTAAATCAGAGGCATATGAAATGGGTAGAGTTTTTGTAGAGTTATACCTTTGTTTTGAAACATAGGAGTGGGAAGTCAAATAGGGTTGCAGATGCCTTAAGTAGGAGGCATACATTGTTGACAAAGATGCAGATTGAAGTGGTTGGGTTCAATGAACTCAAGACACTGTATGCAGAAGTTCCTGATTTTGCAGAGGCTTGGAAAGCTTGCAAGGAACCTGTTACAGTGAATAGGATAAGGTGGCTGGATTTCATAATCCAGGATGGCATGTTATTTAAGGGTAGTCAATTGTGTATCCCAAGAAGTTCTATGAGGGGGAACCTGATAAAGGAGAAGCATAGTGGAGGAATGGCGGGACATTTTGGTCAGGATAAGACAATTGCCATTATCAATGAGCATTATTATTGGCCTCAGTTGTCACAGGATGTGAAGAATTTTGTACAAGGCTACATAGTATGCCAGATGGCTAAAGGAGTGAGCCAGAATACAGGCTTATATCAGCCCTTACCTGTACCAGAGAGGCCATGGGAGGATATAAGTATGGACTTTGTTCTTGGTTTGCCAAGGACACAACGAGGGAATGATTCAGTCTTTGTGGTGGTTGATAGGTTTTCGAAGATGGCACATTTCCTTCCATGTCAGAAGACCCATGATGCAGTCCACATTGCTGACTTGTTTTTCAAAGAGGTGGTGAGGCTACATGGTCTACCAAAGAGTATTGTTTCAGATCATGGCACCAAATTTGTGGGGTACTTTTGGAGGACCTTGTGGAAGAAGTTGAAGGCGAGTTGAAGTTCGGTTACGCACACCATCCACAAACAAATGGGGCAGAGGTTCATGAGTCACAAATTGCCACTACTAAGATGTTTGGTAGGAAATAACCTAGGGATGAGACTTGATCTTACCCCAGGTAGAATATTCTTACAACAATTTTGTCAATAGAAGCACTGGTAGATCACCGTTCCAGATTATGTATGAAGGTAGCCCCAAAATAGCTCTAGAATTAAGGAAGATGGACCAAAAAA
>VDFB02236676.1:0-30675 GCA_007258455.2 Sequoia sempervirens
ATCTTGAATTTTGTCCTCAAACATGGTGGTGGGGATATTGTCAATGTTTTCAATCATAGGATCAAATGATGTTAACACTTCTTGAAATGGATCATTGTTGGATATTGTTGATGGGTTTTGATCATGATTAAAAAGTGACTATTGATGTATGTTTATTTGATCGTTGGGTGTGGTAGAAACATCTTCAATGTGCTCATTGATGGATAGATCTTGATCATTGTTTTCAACAATTGTGGTGGAGAGATTGTCACTGCTATCATTAGTGGTTGAATCTTGATCATTGACCTCAACAGTTATTTTTCCTTGATCAAGAAGGTCTTGAATGAGATCTTTGAGTTTGATACAATCTGACGTGTCATGACCTTTTGTGCTATGGTATTCACAATAAGCATTATCATCATCCCATGGGAACTTGATGCTAGGTTCATCCCCATTTAATTATTCTGGAAGATTGATAAGTTTAGCATGGATTAACGTGTTTAATGCTGATTCGATTGGCTCCCATAAAGGAGTGTATTTACGTTTTTCATCTTGTGAGATTTGTGCTTGTTGAGATTCATCTAGTTGTGATTCATCTTGGAGATGTGGTGATTGATCTTGTTGAGCTTGTTGATTTTGATATCCAACTTCTTGATATTGAGGATGTTGTTCTTGATATGGTTGTTGACACAACTCAATGTTTTGATGACATGGTTTAACCAATGGGGGAGTGTGTTGATTTTGGGGTGGAGATGTCTCTTGGTGATATGAATCAATGAATTTGGTAAGTACAACAATTTGATTTCGGAAAATTTGATCCTGATTTTGATTTTGATACCCTTGATATAGTTGATTTTGTTGTTGGTCAAGCATATTTGGAATATACACTTGTGGTTTTTGTATGGGATCGTTCACAAATTGATTTTGGACAATGTTATGATTTGGGATGATGTTTAGATTGCACATCATAGGTTGGCATTGAACCATTTGTGGTTGGGAAATACATTGCTTTGATTTAGGTAACCTTGATTTTGCATGGTGTTACCTTGATTTGGATCAATACATTGAGTTGTCAATATATTGTTTGGATTTTGAACAACATTGGTGTGATTTGCAAACGTATCTATCACATAGTTCACCAAGTGTGGATTTGATATGTTCATGTTTGGTAAGTTTGTATTTGGTATACTCACATTTGGCATGTATTGATTTGATGGGATAATGTTGTTTTGTTGAAGACTCATGTATTGATCGTTTGGTTGATAGATTTGTAGGTTTTGACTTCGATTTAAATCTACCATAGGGAAAGGTGTTCCAAAATTTAGATTGGGCATATTCACATTTGTTGTAGCATTGAGGTTTGTAGGATATAATGATCCCATATGTGAATTGTATAAATGTGAGTTTTGATAATCAATTGGTATTGTAAAGCTTTGATAGTTTGGTTGATTTAGATCACTCATGATGTATGAATCGAGTTTATATTCCATGTTTTTCTTGTGTTTTGACCTTGTTGCAAAAGTGAACATCTAAGGTATTTTTGGACCAATGATGTGAGTGGATGATGAAAGGGGTGAATGATATGGGGGATGAACTTTCTAAACTTTTGAACAACACTTTTAGACAAAGAGGTTTGATGTTTTGATGCTATGGATAAAGGTGCTAATGAAATTGTAAATCTAAAGGTAGACTTGTGACCTTTAAGATAGACTTGTTCAAAAGGATGATGACTAACTCAAGTACGTGTATGGAAAAGGATCTATTTCACACACAAAGTAGCTAAGTTAGGGGATTGGTTTGATAAATGTCTAAGTTCAAAGTGTTGATGTTTACAAAAGTTTCTAAAGTTGTTTGGTGAAGTGGCATGTCAAATGTGATAAAGATGGATGAAATGTTTTGATCCAAAATATATTAACCTAAAATGAACCTTTGTTTTGCAAGACCAAGGTAGTCAGAAACATGCTATACCTCTAAAGTGATAAAACCCTAAGAACTCAATGATTTTAGTAAAATAGAACTCAATGATGTTTGACAATATAACTCAATGATTTTGACCATGGAACTTAATGGTTTTGGACTCAATGTTTTGCAATAGTTTCCTTGTCTCAATTTGCTTGTTTTTTGGGGAGTCAAAGTTTGAGCATACATCAATGTTGAGTGTTCATTTGATTTAATCTTAGATTAATGGAGTTATTTTTACCACATACAATGTCTTGCTTAATTTTCAAACTAAATGTCTATGTCAAAAACACCATTCATTTCACAAGGTCCATTATGTGAAAATCATGAAGTTAGAGCCATAGTTGCCTTTGTTAACTTTGGGAAGTATGGATTGAGATATAAGCCCAATACATTTAGAAGTCTCTTAAGGATAAAATCTTTAGGACAAGCATCAATATCAAGACTTTGCAAAGGGTATCCATGCTTAGACCAAAGGGTTTGAAATTTTGAGAAACTTGTTGATGTTTGTTTGAAATGTTTTGGAACCAAGCAAAGTATTTAACTGAATCACAAGCAATAACATTCCTAGCTTAAGTGGTACATTTTTCGTAGTAGGCTTGCCTCATGCTCTTCGTAGTAGAAGAGACGACTTTACATACAATTGATGAAAGAGTGTAGAGGTATGTTAAGAATGAAGTCTTAACCTCTACACTTTAACCAAAATTGTACATGGCAAACAACTTCTTGGAATCTAAGTTCCAATGCACCACTTTGATAAACTCGTTGGATGGACAAAGGTGGCCACTACTTAAACCAGGTTCTTATTGACGACAAACTGAGAACATCGGAACCAACACTCACCCGTTGGCCACTTAAGGCTCTTTAACCCTTCTCGTTCCACTTAAGGCATGGGATTAGGTGCAGTTTGTTGTTGGCATCAATTGATGCTAATTTCTCACAATTTCACATCCTTTATTTAAAGCCTACTAGTAAACGTGCTTGCAAGAACTTGACTATGAGTTTCCTGTTGCAGGGTGTGTCTCATAGCAAGCCCTCTCTTAAGGGTGACATAAAGCATGAAGGTATACTTGAGTATTTCTCTTCACCCAAGATTGCACGAAGCGTAAGGGGAGAGGATATGTACAAGTGCACATGAGCAACGAAGTACACTTGAGTGTTTTTCTTCACCAAAGATCGCACAAAGTGCAAGGGGAGTGGATACGCACTACAAGTGTGTCACAACAAAACAAACACTCATTCATTTTAACCTTGTAAAGCACAATGAGTTCATTTTAAGCAACAAATGGAAGTGTTTGATTGTCTTGTTCAATTTAAACCAATATAGCAAGATGAGGATGTGTGGGTTCAATTTTAACCAACTTTGAAAAGACTTAAAACATTTGTGAATATTAAGCCCAATTGAAAGCTAGTTGTCCTAAGATTGTAAGTTTTAAAACCCAATGGAAATTTAGTGGTCCTAAAACATGAAGCAAAGTAGCATATGATGGGTTATAATTGTCTCATAAGTGTGAAAACACTTTTTACAATGAGTCTTAAATGCCTTTTTCTTCAATTAAATGTTTCATGCTCCTCTTCAAACTTGCAATCCATGTTCCAAATGTTAGATGAAATTAAGAAAACAAGAAGATGTTAGGGTTAGATAAACGATTAAGCATTAAAACCCTACAACCTAGACCAAGTTGCAATGTGATTTGACTTTAGGTGCAAAAATGGAAAATTTAACTCTACCAAAATTGAAAAACACCTATACCATTGCGCAAAGCATAAAATTCTACCCCATTTAAGAAAAAAAGCTTCAAAAAAGACCTCCGTATGACCAAGATATGGCCATTTTAAGATAGATTGTAAAAGCATAAAATCAATAGCGTCACTATAGAAATATAGCAACGCCTTTGCAAATTGTGATACATTTTTCAATTATTGTGACGCCTTTGTAATTATTGCGACGCCTTGCAAAGGCGTTGCTTTGGTGAAGAATAGCGTCACTCTAGTGAAAAATAGTGTCGTTGTAGCTTCCAAAAGCGTCGCTCTATCCTAGGAACCTGCAACTCATTGAAACTTAAGAGAAATTCATCAAAAAAAATTAGTATTGCCCTCCTAGTGCCAAAATGTGACTGACGATGTAGTATAGGTTAACTACACTTGATACATTTGGATTCGAAGTATAATTAAGCCACTATGCATCAGTCCCAATAAGATCATTCAATGTAAACAAAGACAAAAAAGCCATTAAAACTAATATTCTAAATCATGAAAGCTTGTTAAACATCTAATCTAAGACATTGAAACTTATTCTATTGGGGGAGTGGTGTTGCATTGATGTGGAATGGTGACTCTTTCCCAATTCCTTGGATAATGAGCTTGTTTCGATTGATTCTATTGCAGAGAATTGACGAAACCGATGAAAGATGTGTTGTAAAACATGATAAAAGCTATTTTAACATGATAAATGCTATGATGATCGATGTGAGTGTATTCAAAGATATTCTAAATGTATGCAAGATTCGAAAGATTAAAACCCTAATTTCGAGATATGGATGATACTAAGTTACCATGGAAGCCATTAATGGATGCTCTAAGATAATAATGCAAGTAAATTAACCTAAAAATTCTTTTAAAACATGAAATATGGATGCAAGATGTGAGTGATTTTAATAGCATAAGTTTACTATTAAAAGATGGATCCAGTTCTCTCCAAATGATGAAGTATTTATAGGAGAGCAAATGAAAAATTAAGGGCTTAGATTGATTTGATCTATCAATGGTCAAGATGAAAAGGAGGGTGAAACATGGTTCAAGAATTCTCATCAATGGATGAGAATCAAAGATCACATGGATCAAGGAAAGATCAAGGGTTGAGAATGATTCAAACAAACACACATTGATGAGAATCAAAGATCACATGGATTAAGGAAAGATCAAGGGTTGAGAATGATTCAAACAAACACACTTTGTAACAACTTTGAAAGTATATTACAAAGTTTGTTTGAAAGAAATCATTCCAATTTTGGAGCGAAATAGGAGAATATTCCCTATGCAAGTGGATGGAGGGAAATTAGCTATTTAGTTAATTAAAACTAATTTTGAATGTGCAAGATGGAGAAGAATATGATATTCATTAAACTATTGATTTATTTAAAGAAAGGGGAATGCAAAATGATATTTAATTAAATAGCTTAGGGTTATTTCATTAAATAATCTTGGGCGGGGTGAATTGGCATATCCTCGAAATTGTAACTCTAAATATGAAATATTAAAATACAAATGACAAAATCCTATCAATGTCAATAAAATAATTTGAATCTAAAAGCATGTCCCCGAAACAAGATACCAAAGATAACTAAGCGTTGAATTACAAATAAATAGAAATAAATAAATAAACAGTGGTATAAATACTAAAATATAAAAAATAAACAATTTAGTTATTGTAATAATAATCATTAGAATATAATATAGATAAATAAATATATTTATAATCAAATTCAATTTATAAACACAATATGATAACCTATATTCTAAACTGTCCAATATCACTGCCTAAGAAATCATAAATAATAAATAAACAAATACAAACTATAACATATAAATTAAAAAGCAATAAATGTTATTGAGGATGATTCCTAAGCAAGACAAAAACAGTTTAATTAATCATCCAAACATTACAAAAAGGGATGTGCAATATTATAAATCGGTTCTAAGACAAGAAGCAACGCATGAGGAAAAGTCACGTCCAATATTAGCTATAAGAAGAGAATGATGCAAGTAAAATATCGGTTATAAGGTGGGGAAGTATGGGAGTTACAAGGAGATATAATAATAATAATAAAAGCATCAGGGGGAATAGAATAATAATTAGTCCAGTTTGAAAATATAAAAAGATTGGGAATAAAGATAAGAATATATTATGAAAAAAAACATCAATCGTGGCTAGGGAGAACAAGAAAGAAACAGGATATTTGACAGCAAATTAAGGTAAGTAGATCTGATCAAATATAGAGCAGCAAACTGAGGTAAGTACTTCATGGATAATAATAATTAAGTCGGTAAATATATTATTAATTTAGATAATGATAGTAAATGTTTTATGAATATTCAATAATAATAAGTTGATGCATTATGAAATCAGATTATTGATATTTAGTAAATACATTAAGGATTTAGGTAATAGGGTAGCCAAATAAATATATTAACAATTGATAAATATATATATATTGTGATTCATATATACATCGTAGGTGATTGATAGATACAATGAATATATATAAATGGATATTATTTACGATTGTCCAATAATGATGGTTGCAACAATTATTGTACCTTATAAGCAATTATGATTTTTTAATATAAGAATGGATTTTTGAGCATACTCACTTTTGCTAATACCCAGTTGAGGATAGGGAGTTTGTGGAGGGAGAGGCGGGTAATTCGGTCACTTGATGGATGGTCTCAAGATGGGTAGGAAACCTTGAGGGGGTCCACTTGGAGGCTGTTCATGCGCCCTTGGCACAATAATTCTACCATCCTTCACTAGGGTTACGAAAGAGGGAAGGACAAAAATCTATTCAATAGATAGTAATAGGTCATATAAGAATGTGATGTTTTCATTTAAATGCACTAGGATAGTAATGAATCTGCCTTATTCGTAATATGTAAAACCTGAATGATCTAATCTAACTATGATAAAGGATTTATGTGGTATTTATTTGTTATACATGATGTGTGTAGGTCCTAAAGGGAAGTTTAATTAACAAGTTAATTGATTGGTAGTTACAAAATCACTTATCCTAACTTGTGCATTTTATGTTTCTAGGTCAAGCTAGCCTAATTTTAATATGGGGACATTACAATTGGTATCAGAGCAGTCATCTTGCCATCCTGTGTATACTACGTGTGCCTTACATTTATTCAAGTGTATACTTTGAGATAATGTATGTGTATTCAAAGGTTTACTTTGTGAGTTATATACATGCTTTGTAACATATTTTCATGTGAATACTTTGTGTATTATGTGTATTCATGTGTATGCTTCATACTCATGTGTATACTTGATGACCTTGGGATGGTGGACGGGTCCACGGTGTAGTATGGGTTGCACCAAATTCCCTTCCCAATTGTTTGACGGTATACTTCATTCAATTGTATTCGTATTTGAGTATATAGTCTATGACTTGTGATTGTATTTGAGTGTGTACTCTAAGACCTTGCAATTGTATTCAAGTGTATACTCTATGATTGTATTGGAATTTGAGTGTATACTCTATGACTTGTGATAGTATTTGAGTGTATACTCTATGACCTTCTACTTATATTTGAGTGCATACTCTATAACTTGTATTTGAATTCTAGATGTATTTGTATTCGAGTGTATACTCTACGACTTGTATATGTATTCGAGTGTATACTCTATGACTTTGTATTTGTATACTTTGTGACCTCGTATTCAAGTGTATGCCTTGTATTCAAGTGTATTCAAATGTATATTTTGTGGCTCATGTGTATTCAAGTGTATACTTTGTGGCTTATGTGTGTTCAATTGTATTTAAGTGTATACCATGTGACTTATGTTTATTCGAGTGTATTCATGTGTATACATTTCAGCTTGTGTTTATTCAAGTCCATGCTTTGTGGCTTATGTGTATTCCAATATATTCAAGTGTATACTCTGTGACTTACATGTATTCAAGTGTATGCTTTGTAAAATACATGGTTTGTGGCTTTTGTGTATACTTGTATTCATGCGACTTGCGTACTTAAGTGTATACTTCACATGTATTCATATAAAGGCTTTGTGACTTCATGTACTCGTGTGTATGCTTCATGTATTATTCACATATATGCTTCATGCTTCTTGTGTATACTGTATGTATTATATGTCTTCGTGCCTCGTATTCATACTTTGTGTATGACATGTATCTATGTGTTACTTCATGTATCTTCATCAAGATGTGTTCTTATAATTGCTTTATGCTTAAAGACTGTGAAAATATTAAAAACGTTGTCTTTCAAGTTGCTTAAATTGGTTGGTTGTTCGCTTTAGCTACTTCGTTGTTCGCTTGAGCTACTTGGTTGTGTGCTTGAGTTGGTTGCGTACTTGCTTGAGCTAGTTGCTTGCATGCTGAGCTACTTGTTTGACTACTTGAGCTAGTTTCCTACTTGCTTGAGCTAGTTGACTACATCTTTGAGCTACCAGCTTGCCTACTTGAGCTAGTTCCTTGTTTGCTTGAGTTGGCTGCTTGCATGCTTGAGGTACTTGCTTGTCTATTGGAGCTAATTGCTTGTGTGCTTGAGCTAATTGCTTGTCTGCCTGAGCTACTTGCTTGTGTGCTTGAGCTACTTGCCTATGTACTTGAGCTACTTGCTTGTGTATTTGAGCTACTTGCCTATGTGCTTGAGGTAGTTGCTTGTGTGCTTGAGCTAGTTGCCTGTGTGCTTGAGCTAGTTGCTTGGTTGCTTGAGCTACTTGCCTGCTTGGTTTAGCTACTTGTTTGTCTGCTTTAATTTCTGATTCATATGGAGCTTGTCATTGTGTTTATTTTATGCTTAATAACTATGAAAATGTTAATATTGGCGGTCAAAATACTTATGGGATTGGGAGACACTAACAAATTGAATTATTATTAGTATCCAAATGCAATAATGACAAGTAACTATCAAAGCAATAAAGTTCGCTTCCCTCAAACTTGGGATACAAAAGGGATTGAAGAAACCATTTAAGAATAGAACCTTTGTTAATTTTGCAAATAAGGTTGATGTGTGAAAGGACTTCAATAGTAGATACCCTTAATAAATTTGACACGAATCAAATTTTAACAAAATTGACTACTAAGCATGAGTTAAGTTAAATCATGAACCCATAACCCACAAACCCTAGGATCATTGTCACCTCATAATTAGTTTAAAGTGATTGCTTGAGGACAAGCAATCGTGGGCGGGGTGGACTGTAATATCCCCAAAATTGTAACTCTAAATATGAATTATTAAAATACAAATAACAAAATACTATAAATGTCAATAAAATAATTCTAATCTAAAAGCATGTCCCCGAAACAAGAAACCAAAAATAACTAAGAGTTGAACTACAAATTAAAAAAATAAAAAATAAACAGTGGTATAAATAGTAAAATATAAAAAATAAACAATTTAGTTATTATAATAATAATCATTAGAACATAATATAGATAAATAAATATATTTATAACAAAATTCAATTTATAAATATATTATAAAAAAACACAATATGATAACCTATATTCCAAACTATCCAATATCACTGCCTAACAAATTATAAATAATAAATAAACAAATATAAACTATAACATATAAATTAAAAAGTAATAATTGTCAATGAGGATGATTCCCAAACAAGACAAAAGCAGTTTAATTAAGCATTCAAACATTACAGAAAGGGACGTGCAATTTTATGAATTGGTTCTAGGACAAGAAGCAACATATGAGGAAAAGTCACGTCCGGTACCAGCTATTAGAAGAGAACGATGCAAGTAAAATATCGGCTATAAGAAGGGGAAGTATGGGAGTTACAAGGAGATATAATAATAAGAGCATCGGGGGGAATAGAATAATAATTAGTCCAGTTTGAAAATATAAAAAGATCGGGAATAAAGATAAGAATATATCTTGAAAAAAACATCAATCGTGGCAAGGGGGAACAAGAAAGAAAGAGGATATTCTGACAGCAAATTGAGGTAAGTAGATCTGATCAAATACAGAGCAGCAAACTGAGGTAAGTATTTCATGGATAGAAATAATTAAGTTGGTAAATACATTAGGAATTTAGATAATAATAGTAAATGTTTTATGAATTTTCAATAATAATAAGTTGATGCATTATGAAATCAGATTATTGATGTTCAGTAAATACATTAAATATTTAGGTAATAGGGTAGTGAAATAAATATGTTAATAATTGATAAACGTATATATATATATATATATATATATATATATATATATATATCGAGATTCATATATACATCATAGGTGATTGAAAAGTACAATGAATATATATAAATGGATATTATTTAGGATTGTCCAATAATGATTCTTGCAGCAATTATTGTACCTTATAAGCATTTATGATTTTTAATATAAGAATGGATTTTTGACCATACTCACGTTTGCTAATACTCAGTTGAGGATAGAGAGTTTGCGGAGGGAGAGGCGGGTAATTTGGTCACTTGATGGAAGGTCCCAAGATGGGTAGGAAACCTTGAGGGAGTCCACTTGAAGGCTATTCACGCGCCGTTGGCACAATAATTCTACCATCCTTCACTAGGGTTAGGAAAGAGGGAAGGACAAAAATCTATTCAATACATAGTAATAGGTCATATAAGAATGTGATGTTTTCATTTAAATGCACTAGGATAGTAATGCATCTGCCTTATTCGTTAAATGTACAACTTGAATCATCTAATCTAACTATGATCAAGGATCTATATGGTATTTGTTCGTTATATATGATGTGTGTAGGTCCTAAAGGCAAGTTTCATTTTCAAGTTAATTGATTTGTAAATTCAAAATCCCTTATCCTAACTTGTGCATTTTACGTTTGTAGGTCAAGCTAGCCTAATTTTAATAATGGGACATTACAATTGGTATCAGAACAGTCATCTTCCCATCCTGTGTATAATACGTGTGCCTTTCATGTATTCAAGTGTATGCTTTAAGATAATGAATGTGTATTCAGGTCTATTCAAAAGTTTGTTTTGTGACTTATATGTATGCTTTGTAACATATTTTCATGTGAATACTTCGTGTATTATGTGTATTCATGTGTGTGCTTCATACTCGTGTATACTTGATGACCTTGGGATGGTGGACGGTCCACGGTGTAGTATGGGATGCACCGAATCCCCTTCCCAATTGTTTGACGGTATATTTCATTCGATTGTATTCGTATTTGAGTGTATACTCTATGACTTGTGATTGTGTTCGAGTGTATACTCTATGACCTTGCAATTGTATTCAAGTGTATACTCTATGATTGTATTTTGATTTGAGTGTATACTCTTTGACTTGTGATAGTATTTGAGTGTATACTCTATGACCTTGTATTTATATTCGAGTGCATACTCTATAACTTGTATTTGAATTCGAGATGTATTTGTATTCAAGTGTATACTCTATGACTTGTATATGTATTAGAGTGTATACTCTATGACTTTGTATTTGTATACTTTGTGACCTTCATATTCGATTGTATTCAAGTGTATACCTTGCAGCTTGTGTGTATTCAAGTGCATGCTTTGTGGCTTATGTGTATTCTAGTATATTCAAGTGTATACTCTGTGGCTTACATGTATTCAAGTGTATGCTTTGTAAATTACATGCTTTGTGACTTGTGTGTATACGTGTATTCATGTGACTTACATATTTAAGTGTATACTTTACATGTATTCATATAAATGTTTTGTGACTTCATGTACTCGTGTGTATGCTTCATGTATTATTCACATATATGCTTCATGCTTCTTGTGTATACTGTATGTATTACATGTTTTCGTGCCTCATATTCATACTTTATGTATGACATGTATCTATGTGTTACTTCATGTATGTTCAACAAGATGTGTTCTTATAATTGCTTTATGCTTAAAGACTCTAAAAATGTTAAAAATGTTGCTTGTCAAGTTGCATAAGTTGGTTGGTTGTTTGCTTGAGCTACTTGGTTGTGTGCTCGAGTTGGTTGCCTACGTGCTTGAGCTAGTTGTTTGCGTGCTGAGCTACTTGATTGTGTGCTTGAGTTGGGTTCGTACATGCTTGAGCTAGTTGCTTGCATGCTAAGCTACTTGTTTGTCTAATTGAGCTGGTTGCCTACTTGCTTGAGCTAGTTGCTTGCATGGTGAGCTACTTGTTTGTCTACTCTAGCTGTTGCCTACTTGCTTGAGCTAGTTGTCTTCATCTTTGAGCTACCTGCTTGCCTACTTGAGCTAGTTGCTTGTTTGCTTCAGATGGTTGTTTGCGTGCTTGAGCAATGTACCTGTCTACTGGAGCTGGTTGCTTGTGTGCTTGAGCTACTTGCTTGTGTGCCTGAGCTACTTGCCTATGTGCTTGAGCTACTTGCTTGTGTGCTTGAGCTACTTGCTTGTGTGCTTGAGCTACTTGCCTTTGTGCTTGAGCTGGTTGCTTTCTTGCTTGAGCTACTTGCTTGCTTGGTTGAGCTACTTGGTTGTCTGCTTTAATTTCTGATTCATATTGACCTCGTCATTGGGTTTATTTTATGCTTAAAAACTTTGAAAATGTTAATATTGTCTTTCAAAATGCTTATGGTATTGGGAGACACTAACAAATTCACTTATTTGAAATTGAATTATTATTAGTATCCAAATGCAATAATGACAAGTAACTATCAAAGCAATAAAGTGGGATTCCCTGAAACTTTGAATACAAAAGGGGTTGAAGAATCCATTTAAGAATAGAACCTTTGTTAATTTTGCAAATCAGGTTGATGTGTGAAAAGACTTTAATAGTAGATACCTTGGATAAATGTGACACGAATCAAAGTTTAACAAAATTGACTACATAAGCATGAGTTAGGTTAAGTCATGGACCCATAACCCACAAACCCAAGGATTATTCTCACCTCAAAATTAGTTTAAAGTGATTGCTTGAGGACAAGCAATCTTGGGCGGGGTGGACTGTCATATCCCTAAAATTGTAACTCTAAATATGAAATATTAAAATAGAAATAACAAAATCCTATGAATGTCAATAAAATAATTCCAATCTAAAACCATGTCTCCCGAAAGAAGATACCTAAAATAACTAAGCGTTGAATTACAAATAAATAAAAAGAAATAAATAAGTAAATAGTGGTATAATTACTAAAATATAAAAAATAAGCAATTTAGTTATTATATTAATAATCATTAGAATATAATATATATAAATAAATATATTTATAATAAAATTCAATTTATAGTTATATCACCAATAAACACAATGTGATAACCTATATTCTAAACTATCCAGTATCACTGTTTAAGAAATCATAAATAATAAATAAACAAATATAAACTATAATATATAAATTAAAAAGCATTAAATGTCATCGAGGACGATTCCTAAGCAAGACAAAAGCAGTTTAATTAACCATTCAAACATTATAAAAAGGGTCGTGCAATATTATGAAGTGGGTTTAAGACAAGAAGCATCGCATGAGGAAAAGTCACGTCCAATATCACCTATAAGAAGAGAACGATGCAATTAAAATATTCGCTATATGAAGGGGAAGTATGTGAGTTACAAGGAGATATAATAATAAAAGAATCGGGGGGAATAGCATAATAATTAGTCCTTTTTAAAAATATAAAAATATCGGGAATAAAGATAAGAATATATTATGAAAAAAGCGTCAATCGTGGCTAGGGGGAAGAAGAAAGAAAGAGGATATTTTGACAACAAATTGAGGTAAGTAGGTTTGATCAAATACAAAGCAGCAAATTGAGGTAAGTACTTCATGGATAAAAATAATAAAGTTGGTAAATACATTTAGGAATTTAGATAATAATAGTGAATGTTTTATGAATTTTCAATAACAATATGTTGATACATTATGAAATCAGATTATTGATGTTCAGTAAATACATTAAGGATTTAGGTAATCGGGTAGCCAAATAAATATGTTAACAATTGATAAATATATATATATCGTGATTCATATATACATCGTAGGTGACTGGCAAATACAATGAATATATATAAATGGATATTATTTACGATTGTCCAATAATGATGCTTGCAATAATTGTTTTTTTATTGATACGTAAGGAATAGTTTTTATCTTAATTAAAAAATAAATTACAAGCATTTGCTAAAGCAGGGAAATAGCTATATTTTCTCTAGCAACCTACTGCAACTAGCCAAGAAGAGGCCAACCAAAAAACCACAAAAAACTACAGGACCCGCAACCGGCAACCTTGTAAACCTCAACTACAATAGGCACCGCTACCATCCATCCATACACCATTACTAACATACGCAGAGAAAACTTTCCAAAGAAGATTACCAACCATACTAGAATCCGCGTACTAAACTATCACAGCCAAACTATACCCAATCATAAGAAAAAAACAAACTCTACACCACCGAACTCACAGAAAGCCATTGGCCCTTGCAAAGGCCTCAAAATACACAATCCAGTCTATATCTTTCACAGGCATAAGACCAAAAAATTTCTTCGTGTATTCCATAGCCACCGCAACGATCTTTGTGTGCCTGATGAGGGCCGAACCCTTTAAATCTAACAGGAAGGGAAAGAACTTCACCGCATCAGGCATAGTTCATAGCAGCTCCATGTCGCCAGGATGGGGAATGCTCTTCCCCACTATGGCCGCCTTCAACACCTGTTTAACTTCTAGCTGTAACTCCTTCCTAAAGATTTTTTCCAACAACACCCTGGCCTTCACCTTCGACACTCAATTATCCATAAGAGACGCCAAAAATCTGGAGGCGACATAGGTGTTGTGCCTCCTAAATTAATTTCTGGCCACATGACCATCGCCCAATATCATCATAACAACCAAGGCCAACAAATAGTCATTATTTAGCATAATTCTCTTAATGCGCTGGTTCGTTATTTCCCTGAACGTTGTTTGATGCGTCTTGGCCCTCAGAGAAATCGTCGTATCAGCTCCAAACCCCACTAAACCCTCAGCCGACATCTCAATTATGAATCGAGATCGCCCAGCGATAGCTTCGCCCAAACCCTCACTCTACAAACCATTCACTATCAAACACACAAGGAAATTCCAGCGCCTCGCCAAGAGCCGAGAAAACAATGACAACTCCAAACACCGCCAAAATATTTAAAATAGAACGAACTGGCCGACCATCATTAAACAAACTTGATCTAGGGAGGAGTAAATGGTATGACGCCTCGCACGAAGGAGGCCGTCCTCTTCCTCAAGTACCTCCATACAAATCTGCAGACTATCTAATCAACACATGAACTCATACTCAACTACTACCACCCGAACAACATGCCATGTCTAGTAATAAGTGCCCACATTGGGCGCCACCTTGTTAAGACCCCCACGGAAGCTCTGCCGCTAATATAAAACCTACATGGCGATTAAGGCCACCTCCTCAAAGTAGTGAAGCACTACCACTGATGCCACCAACAACCAAACCCAACCTCATTAGCCTCCACGTGCCCTCTGCCATGCATGGAGGGCCGCCTGCCCAACCACCCACAACGCATTTCCTTTTTAAACAACTTCTCTAAGGTCATGCCTGTTCGCCCCCATATTTGAAAGATTATCCGCTTCAAAATTACCTTCTCTGAGCACATGATTGAACATTACCTGATCAAAGGAATTGACAAGATTCAAGGCAATATCTAGAAACCCACCTAACCTCCAATTCTGCAAATGTTTAGATTTGAGAGCATGTATCACCAGCATTGAATCACCTTCTATGAACACTTTTTCCAAATTCCTATCTTTAGAAAGATTCGGCCCAAAAATTAAAGCTTGAAATTTTGCAGCATTATTCGTACCCATTGTTAAGAGAGACGCTAACCTTGCCAAAGTTGTGCCTGAATGGTTTTGCACAATACAACTCGCCCCTTAGGGGCCTGGATTACCCCTAGACGCCCCATCAAAGTTTAATTTGACCCAGCCTGGATCCAGAGGAAACCATTGAACTTTGTTGTGATCCTCCTTTGTTGTTGGTCCACCTTTCCCTACCAAAGTCAGCACTAAAATGCTAAACCAATTACGCCTAACTTTGGCATCCCACATCGTAAAATTACACCCTTTTATTAGCTGTTGTTCGATCCGCGCATTGAAAAGCTCAACTATACTGGCCTCTATTTTACATTGCAGCCTAGGAATATATAACTCCTGCTCTTGAAAGATATGTCTATTCCGTTCTTTCTAGATCTCCCAAATGACAATGGATGGAGCCATTAACCACAATCACTAAAAATGGATTGCTTAACAGGGGAGGGCCATGACTTTAACAAATCGAGTAAGGAGTTAGGTAACAACGATTTCCATTCAAACTTCGCACATAACCATTGCCAACAAGCTTGTGAGAAATAACAATTTAGAAACAAATGATCACCAAATTCTTTGGTGTTCTTACACAATGGACATCTAAATGGACCTTGAAAACCCAATTTCAAGAGTCTATCCCTTGTAAGAGCTCTACCTTTAACCGCTGCCCAAGTAAAAATACTTGCCTTTGGTAAACAAGCTTTATTCCAACACAAATTGATCAGCAATTTCGGTTCCACCTCTCCATTAGAAGCTAAAATATTATATTCCACCTTAACATAGTATAACCCATTTGGAGCTGTAGACCATCTTAGACAATCCTTACCCTGTCTACACCACACACCTCTATCCCCCAAAGCCTGCTCAAACGCTTCCACTTCTGCCTAATCCAAACCCAAACCTCACACACTTTTCCATCTGTAACAACTTGAATCTACCTGCCCAGAAGACTCAAAATAATCGCAAACTTTCTCCCCCCACACCTGTTTAGTTCTTTCCCTTACTCATGCCAAAGCCTCTACTTCTGCCAAAACGGGACGACCATCCCAAGAGTCCCCCTAGAATAAAGCGTCCTTGGCATCTAATATTTCCCATGAAAGGAAATTAGAGATTAAATCTTGTGAGTCATAGATGAAGTTCCAAATTTTGGAGCCACTAGGAAGAAAAGATGCCTTAATAATATTGCTACTGTCGCCTTCCAAATACTTTGCCTTTAAAATCTTAACCCACTTAAGCTCAAATTTGGAGAAGATTGCCCATACAAATTTGGCACCTAGCACCTTGTTTTGAAGAAGTAGATTCTTAAGACCTGCACCATCCTCTTCCTTTTTTTCGCATACCTTTTGCCATTTTATTAACGAATTTTTTTTCTGATCAAAATTCCCTTTCTAGAAAAAGTCCTTCATTGACCTGTTTAGGATTTTACTTGAACCCTTTGAAAGAGGCAAAGAAGATAACATATAAGTTGGTAGAGCAGAGATGACAGACTTAAGATACCTTTTGCTAGGGGTAAACCCAAGTATTTACAAGGTAATTAACCCCTTTTGAACCCCAAAGTTCTTAAGATCCGAGCCTCTAAAATGCAACTTACATTAAAGAAAAAGATCTCAGACTTAGACAAATTTATTTCTTGACCCGATGCCCTTTTGTAGTTATCCAAAATCTTCTTAAATCTACAAGCTTCCCTCACTGATGCCTTACTAAACAACATTGTATCATCTGCAAATTGTTGATGAGTGACCGAAGCAAGGTTGCCGGTAACCTATAACCCTTCATTCTAAACAACAGTTCTTGCTTTCTCCAAAGACCTACCAATTGCCTCTGCCATAATTATGAAAAGAAATGGAGACAAAGGGTCTCCTTGCCTTAAACCCCTCGAGGCACCAAAGAAACCTTTTGGAGTACCATTAAGTAAAATCGAATATATCTTGGGCAAGCAATCCACCCAAAAATCCAATCAAGCTAATCCTTTGGAAAGCCAAAGGCTTCCAGGACCTTAAATAAGAACCTCCAATTTACCCTATCATAGGCTTTTTTAATGTCCAGTTTTAGAAGCATTGGTGGTTTTTTTGTCTTTTGAATAGAATGAATGACTTCCTGAGCTATAATGACCCCGTCCAGAATAGACCTCCTAGGCACAAACCAAGTTTGTTCTTCAGAGATGATAGTGGGCAAGATTAGCTTTAACCTGTTCGCCACCACTTATGCCAAGATCTTATAAACTGTATTGCACAAAGATATAGGACGAAATTGCTCCCATGCCTCCTGTTTCTCATTTTTAGGGATCAAAGCAATAAATGTATTGTTCACCTCCTTGAGGATCTTCCCTGTACACCTTGAATCTTCTATTGCCTTGCAAATTTCCTCTCCCACAAAATCCCAACACCTTGAAAGAAAGCACCCGGAAAACCATTCGGCCTAGGCGCCTTCTCCGGATGTAGTCAAAATACCACAACTTTGATTTCCTCTATCGAAAATCTTGAATTTAAGGCCTGCCTTTGAGCGTTCGAAAGCAACTAATAATCTCATTCTGGGCTGACCAATTAGAACCTTCCCAATCATTTAGTAAATTCTGAAAATATGCCACACCCGAGAGCTTAATCTTCGGCGGGTCCTCCAATAAGGTACCATTTGCTGATTTGATGCTGGAAATACAATTAACAGCCTTGCGAACCTTTGTAGAATTGTGGAAGAATTTCGTATTTCCATCTCCAACCTTAAGCCAAGTTTCCCTTGATTTTTGACGCCAAAAAATTTCCTCCTTTGAAAGAAGATCATTCAGTTGCTTTGATAACTCTTTCTCCTTCTCAAAATGGCAGTCATACATTCCCATCCTTAAAACCTCTTCATGAAGATCCTCCAAAGCAGATTCCACTCTCAATCTCTCTTGAAAAATGTTCCTGAAACATTCCTTATTCCTCATTTTTAACTATTGTTTGACATATTTTAGCTTGGTGACTATAGTAAATATTTTTGAGCCCCCTAGACAACAATCTGACCACCATTTGCTGATTAAAGCTAAAAGATTTTCGTCCTTGAACCACATCATTTCAAATTTAAAAGGGCACCGTTCAGGGCCCCTTTCCCCATCAATAGCTAATTGAACAAGAAAATGATTGGAGCCCGGACCACCCATGATTTTGCTCTCCAAAATGAAGGGAAATCGACCCAGATCTCCTTTAAAAAAGAATCTATCGAGCTTCTCCGCAATATTACAAAAACCTTTCCTATGGTTTGTCCAAGTAACTCGGCCATTAGCAGATTGAACTTCTATTAGCCTATTTCTTTCAACAAAATTACTGAAATCAGCTTGAGATTGAAGCACACAACACACCCCTCCTTGTTTATCTTCTGACCGAAGAATTGCATTAAAGTCACCCCCAATTATGAAAAACTCTTACTGCGAAGAATTGAGAATATGATCCAATTCTAGCCAAACATTCCTTTTTGAACGGATGAAGCCGGACCGTAACTGTTAATAAGAATAAACTGCAGATTGGAAATTAAACTTCTTACCGTGCTAACTATCCAGGATTTATTTTAAGAGATTTCCTCCACCCACACTGATTGAGGTTTCCAAAGAATTATTAGACCGCCTGAGGCACCTTCAGCTCCAACCCCAAAGGTCTGCTAGCGCTTCAATTTATTACTAAACTTGACCAACTCTTGCCCTCCTAACTTAGTTTCCTGCAGACTACTTATGTCCACTAAACTTTTCTCCATAAGGTGCCTGACAAGACAACATTTGTTAGGGGCGTTTAAGCCCCTAACATTCGACATTAAGAGTTTCATTGCTATTCGGGAAGAGCCTACTTTCATCATTGAGTCGAGCTTCTTCTGACCACAGGCCTCTCCTACCCATTTTAACTTTTCTTGATTTGAGATTGTTCCTTGCTTTTTACCTTTGCCACAATCTGGAGATGATTTAACCAACACTTTTTGACAAATCCCTAGCTTCACCTTAGCAGCCTCCAAATCCAAAGCCATTTTCCTCTTTTTACCTGGCTGCATCTCTTCTAGATCACCCTGAATATTACCATCAGCCTGAAGTTCCACATTCTCCCAATCTTCAATCAATTCATCCAGCCCCTGGTTTGTGGAATGCAATTTAGCCGCCTTTGCTAATTCTACCAACTACTTACCAACTGAAATCAAGGCGTTGAGTTGTGGAAAAATACCTCCTACTTATCAATGAAATCAAGGCGTTGAGCTCTACATTCCTGCAATCCTCACCCAAAATCTCCAAAGCCTGTGAAATTTTCCCTACTAGAACTGAATCCTTGCCAGGATCATCCAAAACTTTATCTTCTAATTCATGCGTGTTAGGCTGCCCTTCCTTTACCTTCGCCCCTAAAGGAGAAGTTATCTCCATATCAGTGACTCCTTGTATAACCGGCTCTGCAGGAGCAACAAAAACCATAACTGACTCTTTTTTGGGATTTGACACCGAGACGTCCTTCAAAAGTACCAACCTCTTTGAGTTATCCCCCTGAGACGCCTTGCCAGCTTTATTCCTTAACCCTTTGCACCCTTAGGGTTTCACCAATCCAGCTCTCGGATGGAAATCCAGAATCAATCTTTGAACCCAACAACCATAATAAAAAATGAGTTCAATTTCATCCCAAATACAACGATCTGGTTTATTTTCTACACACATCCTTACATATGTAACCACTTCCTTGGGGTCTTTCCTTTCCTCAACACAAACATAGGTCCCCAAACGATTGCGAATCTCTTCCAAAATACTCAAATCCCAATATTCAGATGGCAGGTTGGGGAGTTTATACCAATCTTGAACAATTTCCATTTCGTATTTTGATGGATCAAACCCTGCCTTTGAACGCATTAAATAAAAACCATAGCCATCCAACACCCAGTTCCCATATACAATCTCATCCCTGATAATCCTTGACGAACATACAAGTAGAAAAAAGCCATTCTGTAGGATTTTAAAGTGAAGTTCGTTTCCCCATTTCTCCCTCCACCACTTTATTAGATAATCCCAATTTAGATTATATCCAAACCATTTTGCAAATAACCCAAGATTTTCTAACCTTAAGATCTCTAAAAACAATTTATTAGGGCTTACAACCAAAGAGATCCTACCTTTTTTCACACCTCCTCCCTGAGCCCGACGTTTCGAACCAGATGACTCAACAGAGTTATCTTCCCTCGCATCATCCCATTCCTTGGTAGACTGCTTGCGCCGCTAGATAGTCTTTAGACCACCATTCCTGCAATTAGGGTTTTTCCCTCTTACCCTATTCGAATCTATTTTACCATAGCCACCCCTGCCGGGACACGATAATCATTTGGCCAACGCCTTCGAAAGGCCATGTTTGTGTAACCGTTTCTTCCAGGGTTACCCCTAAATTCCCTAGAACCTCTGGTGCGATTTTGGGCACCACCGAAATTGCCGCCGCCTTGCCTTTGCTCATCCTGGCCGTCCTGTCTAGATCTTTCCCATCTTTCCGGCTTCCATATGCCATCTACATTGACCTGCCGATTGGAATGTAAGCCTCTTTGAGCTCTGTTAGAGTTTCCTGCAGCATTTCGATCACCAGTACGCTGCGTTGCCCCACCCGTTGATGCCATTATGATTCTTGCAAGAATTATTGTACCTTACAAGCAACTATGATTTTTTAATATAAGAATGGATTTTTGAGCATACTTACTTACTTTTGCTAATACCTAGTTGAGGATAAGAAGTTTGTGGAGGGAGAGGCGGGTAATTCAGTCACCTGATGGATGGTCCCAAGATGGGTAGGAAACCTTGAGGGAGTCCACTTGGAGTCTGTTCACGTGCCCTTGGCACAGTAATTCTACCATCCTTCACTGGGGTTAGGAAACAGGAAGGATGAAAATCTATTCAATACATAGTAATAGGTCATATAAGAATGTGATGTTTTCATTTAAATACACTAGGATAGTAATGCATCTGCATGATTTGTAATATGTACAACCTGAATGATCTAATCTAACTATGATCAGGGATCTATGTGGTATTTGTTCGTTAATGTGTGTAGGTCCTAAAGGCAAGTTTTATTTACAAGTTAGTTGATTGGTAAGTATAAAATCCCTTATCCTAACTTGTGCATTTTATGTTTCTAGGTCAAGCTAGCCTAATTTTAATAAGGGGACATTACAATTGGTATCAGAGCAGTCATCCTGCCATCCTGTGTATACTACGTGTGCCTTACATGTATTCAAGTGTATACTTTGAGATAATGTATGTGTATTCAAGTGTATTGAAAGGTTTACTTTGTGACTTATATGCATGCTTTGTAACATATGTTTTGATATGAATACTTTGTGTATTATCTGTATCCTTGTGTATGCTTCATACTCATGTGTATACTTGATGACCTTGGGAGAGTGGATGGCTCCATGGTGTAGTATGGGATGCACTGAATCCCCTTCCCAATTGTCTGACGGTATACTTCATTCGATTGTATTCGTATTTGAGTGTATACTCTATGACTTGTGATTGTATTCGACTGTATACTCTATGACCTTAAAATTGTATTCAAGTGTATACTCTATGATTGTATTTGTATTTCAGTGTATACTTTATGACTTGTGATAGTATTTGAGTGTATACTCTATGACCTTTTATTTATATTTGAGTGTGTTGGTTGAAAATTTTGTATATCTTGAGGATATGCAAAATTGTGGTTTCAGCCACAGCACATGAGATTTAACTCTCCTAATTAAGGGAAGGCTCCCCCTTTAACTAAATAAAACTGATATGGGTAGGACAACAATCGTTCCTCTTATTTCAGGAAAGATTACGTTCTTTTCTCTTCACAGAAAAGAAACAGTATACGTTGATAAAACCTATTACAGCAGCAATACAGTGAAATTAAGAAAGAGGAAATAAAGTTTCCTGAAAGTACAAAGACTTCCGTTACTTCCTCCGGGACGGGAAAACAATCAATAAGCACAAAGTCTTGAGGAATGAGATCCTATCTACCCTTTTTCAGAATAATTACTTGATGAAAAAGTACAACACAAAATAGCTCAAAGACTATAACTATGATGTATTTCTTGATTACTCTAAATGAGAAATACCATGAGCACAAAGACTTATAATTCTTCTCGATTTCTAATATTAACTATGAATTCAATCTTCACATTTGCAGCACAAAGACTGCAGATATTTGAATCGAATCTCTTTTCAGCAATATTCAACAATTCTCAAGTAGTCACAAAATGATGATCCAAAATGACATAAGAACATATAGGATGCAAAATGAAAATTCAGCTCAAAGTCTGAAATTCCAGCTTCTTGATATTACTTGAAAATTCACAATTATCAACTATAAAGCTCAAAGACTTTATGAGTATAAAATTCTGCAGAGTTTTCTTGCTTGCTAAAAAGATATCAAATTACAATAGACCCCTCAAGTATTTATAGGAGGGAGGTCTGGAGAAAAAGGTGGGAGGATCTCAACAAACTTGAGAAAATCTCTCAACCGATAACTAACTGCAATTGACTTATTCAAAATTACAATCCAAATTGTGATTTGTTTTGTAAGATTTTACATGTAATTACTTTTTTCAAAACTGCAAGGAAAGAACACTTGCAATTGCAAAATTTGTTTTTACATATATTTTGTCGAAAGTAAAATAAATAAAACAACCTAAAATTTTAATTTGCTTCATTCCTATCTTTGAAAGATAAGAATTTGCTGATGATGGTCTGCAATTCATTCGGATCTGGACCCAATGTGTTCTTGGCTACTGCAACTGTCTTCAAGATTACATCAAAGTATCTGATTGCTGCCAGTCTATGCTCTTCATAAGTAGTTTGCATTTTCTCAAGGATTGTCTGATGATTAACAAGCTTATGAATTGAATCCATAGAAAACTGCTCTGATTCCATTTGTTGACGAAGATTGGCTGCCATTTCTGTAGTAACTAAATCAGCTGCAAGTAATTCATCTTCTTGATTCAAAACTGTACAAGAGATCTTCTCAAAACTTGAAAGAATATCCTGCTGAACTTCATCATTCATTTCTAAAGTGGCTTGGATATCTTTGATAAGATCTTGAATGACCAATGACTTGTTTGTCATAAGTTCTTCAAATTCTATGTACTTCTCTCTGTTTGGCAAGATCGAGTTGCTGCATAGAATTTGTAATTTGACTTGATCTATCTCATGCCAGATTTTTAAATCCTTTTCAAGCGATTCCAAACTTTGCTTGAAGGCTTCCAAAGTCTGATTTAGCTTTATTTTGGCTATTTTGACATTTTTGAGAACTTGCAAGGTCTTCTCAATCATTGGAATGCTTTGATCAATCAGCTGAGTTATCCATGAATCAACTGCTTTGGCCTTTTGTGCAATCCTTTCTAATTGCCTAACTGATTCATTAGGAGGAGCTGTAGATAGAGAATCAACTGCTTCTGATGATCCTGTAATCCTTTGAATAACTGAAACCAGCTGAGCATTGTCTTCTTTGAGCTTTTCCTTTTTAGCTAGAAGTTCATTATAGCTTTGTGTCAAAATCGTCACTGAACTCTGAGCATCTTGCATCATATTAGCATGAGTCTGCTTGCCCAATTCCACTCTAGTAAACCTGTAATCAGACACTTGCATCTCTTCATGTGGTTTATCAACAAGAGGCTCTGCAATCTCAGCATATTTCATTCTATTGCTGTCAACAAACACTTGTGAGACTGTTTTTGCTTTCTTTGCAACCATTGGTTTTGATTTCTTCAATTTTTGGAAATCAAAAATATCAGGAGACACTGCTTGTTTCTTTCTTTTGGAGCAATTGAATTCAACCATGGAGGAAGATCCAAGGTTGTCACATCTGAAATAGCAACTGCAGTCTCCGTAGAAATAGATTCTTTGTGTTACAACTGAAATTCTAGATGGTGCCTCAGTTTGTACAGCAACTATGTTTTGCTCAGAAGACAAATTACAACTAGGATTGGCCATGAAACAATCAAAGCTTGTTACAGATGTATCAATCTCTGGAAGAGTTATTTCTGACATGGCAGGAAAGATTGGATTTATATCAAAAATACTCTTGAAGTTATTGGGCAAGCTTCTCATGGGAGTATTCATACTGATGAAGATTGATGACTAGTCTCTTGAGGTGGAATAGAAGGAACAAATACGGTGGAGAAGGAATCAACATCACTGTCGATAGGGGACATAGGAGATATAGCTGATTCTGGTATTGGAGCTTCAATGTGAGGAGTTATCTCACTTAGAATGGTAGAGGTCTCAAGAACCTCGTCTTCTTCTTGCTGATCCAAAACTTGAATCTGCATTTCATTGACTTCTTTTCCCTTTAATGTTTCCTTTTCCAATGGTTGTTCTGCAGCTCGGCTTACTTTCAACTTAATTCTAGTACCCGAAGAAGAAGCTCCTTCTTTTGATTGCTCTCTAATTTCTGACTTCAAACCTTTAGGACCAGCTGGATCATCTTCAGCCCTAACTTTGATTTTGATAGTTTTAACACCTATGCTTTTGAGCCAAGAGTTGGTGTTCGCCAAGACCGATTGAAACCTATCAAAGATTGAGACAGATTCCTTTTGAGACCATTGGATTGCAGGAATAGGGGCATTTGCAACTCCTTGTTCTTCGTATTCAGGATCTAAAATCTGCCTATCATCAATTACTCCCTCTGGAATTAAGGTCAGATTTAGATCGATAATTTGCTCCAATGTAAGCCTGCAATAATCCATTCTGTATATATCTTTTTCTGTCCGGAGGTCTGCCCAAATGTCTTCAATACGGTGCACATGAGTGAAGGCTCTTTTAATTTTGTCTTTCACCCTTCTATAATCAAAATCCACTCTTGCCTGGAATCTTTTCAATGTTATTTCCTGGAGTTCAGTTTCCATTGCCTTGGCTCTTGAAGAAGTTGTCAAAGAATACCTCCCAATTATCAATGGATTATGTGATGAAATACTGACTCCAGTCTTGTGTTGTGTAGCTTGACGTGAATGAACTGTCATCAATTGTCTTCCCAGCTCCATCAGAATAATCTTATCAGTCGGATACCTTGGAAGCATATAAGGTTGATCTTCAAAGCAACCGACTCTCATATAAGTGAAGGTAGGGAATTGAAGAAACAAGCAGCCATACTCATTTACTTTATTCCAAGCCGCCTCAGATACCCTGTTGTTTGCTAATGCTTTGTCAAATAAACACATAAAGTAACCAAAGAAAGCATCTTGAACCCTTCTATAATGCGCTCGACTTGGAATAAAAGTCAGCTGATCATAATACTCCCATACAGGCACCAATGATCTGTCACCTTTAGGAGATAGGCCTGGAAAATGCCTCAACGAAGCTGCTATATAAACCAAATATGAGTTCATATAGAAGGTAAGAGTGGTAGGAACCTGTGCAAGCTGTTCACACAAACTGTCACTGATTATTTCTCCCCAGAATATTGGATGCTGTGCTTTTCTAATAACCACCATGAACTTATACATCCAATTTTCAAACACACTAGAAACCTTCAACCCTACAATTCTGCTCAGAAGAGTGATCATATCATTTATTTCTTCTTTAAAATCAGACCGATACAACTTGGGTATCCGAGTCACACAAGGTCGTGGTTTGAGAAGCCACTTAGAATTGATATGTCTAATACAATCACTCTTTTTCTGCTCGAAATGTCTATGAGCACTCTTCAACGAGATCTCTGAATATGTAGTAGTATCAGGAACTCTGAAAACTCTGTTGATTGTTTCAGCATCAAGCCTGATAACCACGTTGCCATCATCGTCCTTGATAGTTCTGGATTCTTTATCAAAGTGTGCTGCACACACAAGGACGAATTCAGGTTCAAGGGCAGCAACAGGAAAAGAAGACACCAGATGAATATGACTCCTCAGCAATTTCTGCATATCAGAAGAAGTAGATCTCTCAGCTCTCCCAAGAAACTCGGACATATCAATATGCCCAATTTTTGTATCTTTGATCTCATCGATATTCGAAACCACATGAGATGGAGAAATCTCATTCTGATATTTATCAAATTTGTACTTCATCTTCTTGCTTTTAGGAGAAGTTGGTTCGTCTGTCATTGAACAGGAATCTGCAAGACTGCGGTGAAAACCCCATAAGGTCAGAACATCATCAGCATCAACGTGAGTGGACATGGTGAAACTCAAACCCTAGGACAATGAAATGGACTTTGGAAGAAAGATGGAAAGCGGATGGTGAGGACGAATTCGGAATTTGATAGGATGATGGCAGTCAAAAATAACGTCTTGTCTTCTTGAAACAGTAAGACAGAGATTTTTGGCTAGGATTTGGAATTTCGTCCAAAAAAGGTCAACTTTTGTGCTTTTTAAGGTATTTCGGGTTTTTAAATGACTTTAACAATTTCGGAACTTTTTGATGCTTTAGCAATTTCTGCTTTTTGTAATTTCGGGATTTTAAAGAGCTTTAGCAATTTTTACAAAAGGCAGTTGAAATTAACAATTTTTATAATTTTGCAATTTTGAAAATTGTAATTCCTACTGCAAATCCCGAAATGCATTTTTAGAGCTAGAAACCCGAAATGTGAGTGAAGGAGAAACTTGTAACTTTTGTGGAAAATGACAATGGAAGTGGATGGATGAAAATGAAATAGTACATGGAAGCTTTATTGGTGAAAAGATGGATGAAAGTGAAATGAAGGAAAAGTTTATTGCTGAAATGGCGAAGTGATGAAAAACACATTTTCATTATAAGACATTTTTATAAAGAGTGAAAAATCCGTTATGTATGGAGTTAAGGATGGAAGTATGGAGGAATATGAAAGGCGAGTTGGATAATGAAGAATAAATATTGATGGGATGAAGGGAGACAAAAGACACATGGTCTATGAAAGGTTTATGGCGAATGGAAAATGCATATTTAATGAAAACGAGTTAAATAACAGTGAGAACACAAAAATAACAAAGAAAACGTGTTTACAACATAAAAAACGAATGCTAATGAATTTTGACCAAAAGAAATGACTGTGTAAAAACGCGTATAAATGTTGAAAGAAAACGCATTTTAAATACATTTCAAAACGAAAATAATGACAGATCAAATACGATGGAAAAGAAAGAAACGCGTTACTAAACAAAAGACATAAAAATAAAAGTAAGATAAAGATCATACCTGAAAATCAAAAGGAAAACGAAAATAGCGATGATGTAACCCTAGACACATTCAGAAAATGGAAGAAACTCGGCCATTTACAGAGGAAAAACCGATTTTCAAGCTTCTAGTTTAACGGAATCTCCATGAAACAGGGAAAAGAAATCAAATAGAACTCAACCAGCTTGAAAAAGAAAGGCGTCGGACTTTCTGAAGCTTTTGACAACATAAAATGTCAATAAAAACTAAAATCGGAGTTTTAAGGAACCAATGCAATTTCATTTAAAACAAATTCGCACTTTTTTGAAGCTTTTACAAATGACAAAGCAAAATCGGGCTTTAAGGGCTTTTACAGATATTTTAGTGGTCCGGGACCTTTGACCAAATAGCAATTTTACATAAAGCAAATCGGGCTTTTTAAACCATATAGCAATTTTGCTTTTTGTCAAAAATATGAAGACTTAACAAAAATTCGGACTTTTAGAGTCACTTAAACAATTTCGGGATTTTTGAACACTTTAGCAATTTTGCTTCCAAGTTAAAATTTCCCTATTTGCTGAGTTGCTCCAAAAACCCGAATTTGGTCAAAAAGACACTAAAAATAACTCAGAAATTGACGAAAATGGAAACGAAAGAGGGAAAAAGAGTAGCCCAAAGGTTAATAAACCTAAAACCGAGATTTGTCACTCTTTGCACCTCGTAATGCGTGCCTTAGAGAAGAAAAGTCTCAAATTTTATGAAAATTTTGATTGGTTATCCAAATTTTTAAAACTAGTCAAAAATTCAGGAATGCTTGATTGCATACTCTATAACTTGTATTTGGTCGAGATGTATGTATTGAGTGTATACTCTATGACTTGTATATGTATTGAGTGTATACTCTATGACTTTGTATTTGTATACTTTGTGACCTTGTATTCAAGTGTATACCTTGTATTCAAGTGTATTCAAATGTATACTTTGTGGCTCATGTGTATTCAATTGTATACTTTGTGGCCTATGTGTGTTTGAATTGTATTCAAGTGTATACCATGTGACTTATGTTTATTCGAGTGTATTCATGTGTATACCTTGCAGTTTGTGTGTATTCAAGTGCATGCTTTGTGGCTTATGTGTATTCTAGTATATTCAATTGTATACTCTGTGACTTACATGTATTCAAGTGTATGCTTTGTAAAATGCATGCTTTGTGACTTGTGTGTATACGTGTATTCATGCGACTTACGTATTTAAGTGTATACTTTATATTTATTCATATAAATGCTTTGTGACTTCATGTACTCGTGTGTATGCTTCATGTATTATTCATATATATGCTTCATGCTTCTTGTGTATACTCTATGTATTACATGTATTCGTGCCTCATATTCATACTTTATGTATGACATGTATCTATGTGTTACTTCATGTATCTTCAACAAGATGTGTTCTTATAATTGGTTTATGCTTAAAGACTTTGAAAATGTTAAAAATGTCGCCTGTCAAGTTGCTTAAGTTGGTTGGTTGTTTGTTTGAGCTACTTGGTTGTGTGCTTGAGCTGGTTGCCTACTTGCTTGAGCTAGTTGCTTGCATGCTAAGCTACTTGTTTGTCTACTTGAGCTGGTTTCCTACTTGCTTGAGCTAGTTGCTTGCATGCGGAGCTACTTGTTTGTCTACTTGAGCTGGTTGCCTACTTGCTTGAGCTAGTTGTCTACATCTTTGAGCTACCTGCTTGCCTACTTGAGCTAGTTGCTTGTTTGCTTGAGTTGACTGCTTGCGTGCGTGAGCTACCTGCCTGTCTACTTGAGCTGGTTGCATGTGTGCTTGAGCTACTTGCTTGTGTGCCTGAGCTACTTGCCTATGTGCCTAAGCTACTTGCTTGTGTGCTTGAGCTACTCTCTTGTGTGCTTGAGCTACTTGCCTATCTGCTTGAGCTACTTGCCTATGTGCTTGTGGTGGTTGGTTGGTTGCTTGAGCTTCTCGCCTGCTTGGTTTAGCTACTTGGTTGTCTGCTTTAATTTCTGATTCATATGGAGGTCGTCATTGTGTTCATTTTATGCTTAAAAACTATGAAAATGTTAATATTGTTTGTTGGTTTAGACACTAACAAATTCAATTGTCTGAAATTGAATTATTATTAGTATCCAAATGCAATAATGACAAGTAACTATCAAAGCAATAAAGTGGGATTCCCTCAAACTTGGGATACAAAAAGGATTGAAGAAACCATTTAAGAATAGAACCTTTGTTAATTTTTCTAAATTAGGTTGATGTGTGAAAGGACTTTAATAGTAGATACCTTGAATAAATTTGACACAAATCAAATTTTAACAAAATTGCTTCATAAGCACGAGTTAAGTTAAATCACGGACCCATAACCCACAAACCCTAGGATCATTGTCAGCTCAAAACTAGTTTAAAGTGATTGCTTGAGGACAAGCAATCTTGGGCAGGGTGGACTGTCATATCCCCGGAATTGTAACTCTAAATATGAAATATTAAAATACAAATAACAAAATCCTATAAATGTCAATAAAATAGTTCCAGTCTAGAAGCATGTCCCCGAAAGAAGAAAACAAAAATAACTAAGAGTTGAATTAGAAATAAATAAAATAAATAAATAAGTAAAGAGTGGTATAAATACTAAAATATAAAAAATAAACAATTTAGTTATTATAAAAATAGTCATTAGAATATAATATAGATAAGTAAATATATTTATAATAAAATTCAATTTATAAATAAATTTCAAAAAACACAATATGATAACCTATATTCTAAACTATCCAATATCATTGCCTAAAAAATCATAAATAATAAATAAACAAATATAAACTATAACATATAAATTAAAAAGTAATAATTGTCAATGAGGACGATTCCCAAACAAGACGAAAGCAGTTTAATTAAGCATTCAAACATTACAGAAAGGGACGTGCAATTTTATGAATTGGTTCTAGGACAAGAAGCAACATATGAGGAAAAGTCACGTCCGGTACCAGCTATTAGAAGAGAATGATGCAAGTAAAATATCGGCTATAAGAAGGGGAAGTATGGGAGTTACAAGGAGATATAATAATAAAATCATGGGGGGAATAGAATAATAATCAGTCCAGTTTGAAAATATAAAAAGATCTG
>VDFB02236677.1:0-18463 GCA_007258455.2 Sequoia sempervirens
TAGCCTTTCTCCATCATGCCTTGTCCTTATTGCCTTGGTTTGGAATTGGTCTTTGTCTTTGTCTAGGGGCATCACTGTGTTAGCTTTGGTCTCTTGGATATGCTTGTCTTTAGGACACCTCGCAAACGGTGTTTTTCAACACTAACCCAACTGTGTTTTTTAACACAACCCCTAACATCGTGTGTTTTTCAACACTTATCAGTTTGGTCTTATCCAGTTCAGTCATGTGATCTTACCTACTTGCAAGCATTTGATCCTTATCCTTGGAACTCAGTATCAGTTTACACACTTAAAATTTTTTAATTGCAACACTTAATGCTCGAGATATGCCATGATCTTTTCTTTGTGTGTTGACTGATATTGATTTTCATTGAGTGTCCTTGTCTAATAAGTCTCTCTGTGATGCATAGCTAGAGGACTTGGGGCATGGGGCATGTTTTTATTTTCTTTCTACTTATGGGTGTTATCTTGAACCTCTTCAGTATCTCTTGTTGTCTACTTGACACACTTAAGAGATTTATGGCATCATCCTTGAATGTTTTTGCACAACCATTCTCATGGTAATCTTGGCGTTTATGTCTTGATGCGAGCATGGTTTTGCTACATTAAATTGGGTAGGCTAACATTGTAGTCATCTTGACCTTCATGTCTTTGATGCTCATGTTAGAATCTTTCCACATTCCAAGCTGATATAAATCACATTCATATCTTCATAGTTGCGTTTGTGACTAGTGATGATTGTGTGATCGTCCGATGTCTGGTAATAATGGCCCAATGATGAAAATAAGTTCTCTTACATTCTCTAATGAATGATGAACACACAAAAACCTATGTTACCCTATTGCAAGTACACCTTTGCATTTTCATGTAGCTTGCATTATTTAGACTTCATGTTAATTTGCTCTTTTAGGCTGTATTATGGGTTTGAGAGGGTTTCCTTCATCTTTCTTGTGGATTTTTCATCAACTGTGATCACGTTCTTCATTTCCTTATCTTCTTTCGCGATCTCAATCGAAATTCCCTATCTTAAACAGTTGATTGATTTTGATGCATCCTCTTTATTGAGGCAGATTCTCTTCCTTCTTTCCATTTCTTTCCATTTCTTCCAAACTTCTATCTTCCATTCGATTTCACCCCACTTCTTTTCTTCCAATTCAACTTTAGGGCATAATTTTCTTGCTGATCTACCTGGGTTCTGTGATTCTTATATTTTTCATCTTACATCAAGAACCTTATCTTTTGTTTGATTTGATCAAATTTTCAATTATTATTTCTCCTCTATCTCATTTGATTTGATCACAAGGGGCAATACCTATCAAACTTCAATCCTTCCAGTTCAACTTTTATCAATTTATCAATTGCTTCTCTTGGGGCAACCTTGCTTGAGATTCTTATCTCTCACTTTGGATCTTGATCCCGAATGCGACCCTCATGTTCAAAACCTTTTGTTTATGTTTGTCGGATGTGATCAAATTGACCTCACATGCAGCAGGTGTTTTTGTGATCCCAAATCGATCTCACATTGCAACTTCATTCTTTGACTACATGTGATCCCGAGTCGACCTCACATTAGTCAAAGAGGGGCAAATGTATGCAACCTAAAATGGTCACCTAGACTTTGGGCCCCATTTATTTAATTTGTCAACATCAACTTTCTGAATCAATGATTTTCGCATTTTCAAATCAAATTTCTTAATCAATTCATAACTATTTCAAATGTTTCAATTTTTCCCTAAAGGTTTGAATGCTTCATTAGTTTTATTTAATCAAAAGAAATAAAATCCCTTTTAATAAATAAAATAATGTTATTTAGTGAAGTTAATATTACTTAAATAAAATGATGCTATTTAATTAAATCTATTTTTAATTAAATAATTTTTATTTTTATTTTATTAATATTCATTTCTAAATTACATAATCTTATTTTATTTTATCAAAGAATATTATCATCTTAAATTAAATAAAATAAATGAAATATCCTCTCAAGGAATATCGTGATATAAGAAAAAAAAGAAACAAATCGATTAAAGGAAATAAACTAAAAAAGAATTCCAATCAGATTTGTTTCTATTTTTCTATTTATCCCTGATAGCCACAGTTGCCTTCAATTCTACTTTTGCCTATAAAATGAGCCTCTCATTCTCATTTCAAAAAGATCACGAATTTTTACATCGGACTTATGCTACAAATTTGAATTTTATCATTTGAGATTACATTAGTTTGATTATATAAGCATCTTATTTTTAGAGCATATAGTTTAATATTGCATTTTAGCTTAATCTTCATAGTAAATTAATTTGCAAAATAATTCATTTATGGCATTGCATGTAGATTAAGTTTCATTTCAATAAATTAGTTTAGTTTATTACATTTTACAGTCATTTAGATTAGTTTTCATTGTTGCATTGCAAGAACAGGATTCATGGAGATTGGCATTCTTGCTTCTCCTCTTTGAATCTCTCGTTCCGAGATTGTATTTGCAGGGGTAACAGGGTTAATCTGAGGGCCACAACATCAACCTCTGCTCTTCTCGGATAGAGAGCTGTGAATTGATTTCGCGAGGACTCATTATTGAGTATCCTTGCATGCAAGGATCCTGAAGTATAACATATTTTTAGGTTACTCTGAGGTACAACTTTACATATAATATAACATGTCTTTGGCTCTACTCTATTTTCGATGCTTATCAATGTAGCTTCCTATGGTTGTAAATTTACATTAGGTTGACATTATGTAAACCTATGAATTTTACACAATGAGATCCATTTATGCATAGTATACAATTATGTCAAATGCAAACTATGCAAACTAAGTCAACACACAAGTCTTATTGTAGCCAATTATGCAAACTAGCCAATTATGTCTGAATTTTGTGCTACTTAAGTTTTCTTATGTCTATTTTTGCACATTCTCATTTAGTATGAACTAAGGTATTGCAATGTTTGCAACTTGATTATTCTAGCAAACAATTACATCAAGTGAGAATTTAGTGCAACATTAATCTTTTTATATTTTCTTATTAATGAGAGTTTTTGAGATGAAATTTTTTTCTCTTTATTTTATTTGAATTTGCATTTTATCAATCATATTGTTTTTATAATTTGTATATTGTTGATATATACATAATATTTTTCTTCTCTCATTAAGCTTTCATTTTATTGTAGTTAAGAAAAATACAAGCTCTTATCACATGTAATTTATTGAATACTAATCTAAATCATACATTGTAAGAATTTTGTTTATACTTTGCTTTTGGTGAGTTTCTAATACTAAAACAAATATTCATTATTTATCATGGAATTAATCTTTTTATATTCTCTTATCACTTTATCTTCAAATTGAAAAGCTATTAGATTTTATTATTTCCTTTGTTTTTTTTTAATTTGAATTTTACCAATCATATTATTGCTAAAATTTGTATATTATTGATTTATATGCAACATTTTCCTTCTCTTATTAAGTTTTCATTTTGTTGTAGTTTATACTAAATAAAAGCTCCTATGCCCAATGAAATGGTCAAGAGATATTGAGGAAGGCACCTTATCACATGTAATTGATTGAGTACTAATCTAGGAAATGTACTAAGCATTTTATCTATACTTTGGATTTGGTGAGTTTCTAATACTAAAACATCTATTCATTGTTTGAGCTCCTTAAATACCTATCATATTTTTTTCACTCTTTAAACATCTATTACACTCTTTCTACTAAAAATGAAAATCTAATGAGATAAAAAAATTATTGCACCTAAATCAAATTTATATCTCAATATAAAATAAAATCTAATCTACTATAAAATATTAAATATAAATTTATTCTACCAATTTATTTAATAATCCATAAATAAATTTCATCATATATTAAATTATTTTAGCAAATGCAAAAGAAAAATTCTCAAATGTGATTTAGACATTATGAACTCAATTTTTTTTTATCTCATTAGATAATCCATTTATAACAACAATATTCTAGCCTACAATTTAGAAGTTCAAGAAATTAAAACAATATTGTCTTGGATTAAAAGAAAAGAACCTCCTAAAACTAATAGAAATGGTCTTATTGTAACTCAAAGGAATTGCATTTTTATTTTAAAGTCTAATAGGAAAAATGAAAAATCATAAAATTATTCTATTGATTTTAATACTGAAGAAAACTAACATTTTGGATTTGAATTTCTACATGATTTCATTATCATTACACAATTTTTTTATATATCCTAGTGTCAAATATTATTGATATACAATAGGCCTTACAAGAGAAAAATCTTGGAAAATAATAATATATTTCTTATATCTCAAAAATGTGCGGATGCATTCTTAAAAAATAAGTGGCACATCTAGGATGTCTTATATATATTTCTTTTAAACAAAAAGATGTGTTGAGAGAGGGGGAGGGGGGATAGGGGTGAGTCAATATAAATTAAAACTTAACCATTCCCATTAGTATATTAACAACACATCACATTAATTGAAAAGAATAGAAGAGAACACATGTATCACATAAATACACCAAGATTTTACATGGAAAAACTAATGAGGGAAAAACTATGGTGAGGATTAACTCACAATATATGTAGCTCACTGCTAACAAGGATTGCAATGTTTTAAGGCTCACTACCTATGGACTTGCAGACTAAGGTATACAACCTTAGAGAAAGATACAAAGGACCTAATGAGACTCACTAGATCTTAGAGCATGATACATGAAAATTAGAATGAGAGAATTGAATATGAACTGCTATGAAGAAGCATCTAACACATGCTAATGTTGTAGTCACTTTTTCACATAATTAATCCATCACATTGACTTCAAACACTTCATCCTTTTATTTTGCTTAATTCATATTATCTTCGCACATCATCACTATCAAAAATGATTTGTTCTTATTTATATATCCTTTGCAACAACTCATTACCACAAATAGGTCGGTACCAAGATGTCCTATAGATGAAACAAATGATATTGCATGAGTCAGCTCCAAAACATATACAATATGAAAGAAAACATGTTCTAGACCAAGTCGGTGTATTTCAGGACCCAATTACATGACAACACTTTCTCTAAAATAATATTAGTTAGTTAGGATCAATCGTTGATGGAGGAAACAAGCCTATCAACCCAAATAGTGGCTATACCATTAAAACTACCATATGTATAAATTTTACAATATCGGGGAGAGATCAAAATCACCATGCAGATTAAGATGCAAGCATTGTAGTCCATGCACAATATCTCCTTAACCTTCTCCTAAAGGAACTAATTGTCATATGTTTTCGCAAGAGGAGAAACCCATTGAATATACAAGAACATGGCATCCCGATGATGTAGGAGCATCCAGGGTGTAAGAGAAATCTTGCATCACCAAAAAAAATGTTGTTTCTTTTCAATAAGGGCTAAATTTGGTAGGGTTACTATTTTAGTAAGTTTGTATTTATGCACAGTTGGACACAAAATCTTACACAGACCTCTAGAATGGTAAATTGAAGCCAATGGTGAAGAAATCACTTTGATACCATTTGTCATTTGAGAGATTAAAATTTTAATTTTAAAAAATCCTAGTAAAATCTTCGAGGTCAATTTTGAGGCACTTAGAGGCTCCGGATGGGCCTGAAAATTGGTGGAAAATAAAAGCAGATGGCCTTTAGGTCCTACTTTCTGGCACAAGATTTCTCAAGAATTTTTCGAAAAGGTATTATAATAGAAAATCCAATGATTGGATCAAAAGCCATGACCCTGCGAAGTTGTAATACCAAAATTAATAAAATTTCAAAAGATCTTCCTAAGGAAGTTACACTTTCTAGAAGATTCTAGGGCAGTTACACTTTCCAGAAGATTCTAGGGCGGTTACACTTTCCAAAAGATTCTAGGGAGGTTACACCTTCCAAATAAAGGATGTAAAGAGGGACTGTAGAGGGGGGGGCATAGCAGAGTAGATGGTGGCTCCGATTTGCAAACTTGCAGATTTATGTAATTAGAAAGTCCTTGTGATGGAAAATATAATGTTGTAATTTCATTTTCATTTCAGTGATAATAGAAAATATTTTCATTCCTTCTTGCATTTTGTTTGTGCCATTATCTATTGTTTTTGTGAGTTTTAGATTGTAAGGGGAGTACCCTTCATTACCTGAACAAACTACACCAAATTTTTATTTGAAAATTGATCTTGTGGACCACCAAAGAACTTGAGACTTGCAAGGAAGAAATAATATACCTTTGTGAGCATATCCCCAAGTCCGCATAGACACATTTGTCTTACCAGAGGAATGTGGAGTATCCTATTGGTCCTTCATCAATTCTTTATATTGCCAAAGTACAAATCAAAATACTGTCAACTATAACACTTACTATAGAGGGTTTAAAGATTTGAAAACTTGGATATAACACCTTCACAACTCAACCATCTTTTCTTCTGTATCACAAGAAAAAACCTTATTTTGTGGAAGAATGTAGACCAAAATATCTGGACTCTATCTTAGAGAATGCATTGTGAATACCTTAACAAAGACTTTTTCCACCAATCTATATGTGTGGTACAAAAAAAGAATGATATTGAAGTAAAAATATTGTATACATACATCATGACATGTATGCCTTCCTTGACAACATACTTTGATAGTAGATAGATCATCATTCCATCATTGTAGACTTGTACCAATAGATGTAACATCATAATAAATATATCTAGATTATGTACATTCTTCAACATCTCATCTAACATCAATGACAACCCATATTGGGTTGTCATCAATGACAACCCATATTGCCAATAGCTTCTTACCATGATTTTTTTAACAAGTTTGGAAAATATTAGCCTTGTGACAAAGTGTCACAAGGTGGAGGCATGTGAAGGTGACATGTGTCATGGGGAAAAGGTTGAGGTGTGCTCACACGTATGTGAGCACACATTGGGAAGAACAAGGAAATGACAAGTGGATGACAAGGTGTGCTCACACATGTGTGAGCACATCTTGGGAAATAAAAGTTGATAAGTGGAAACAAATAAGGAAAGGTGGAAGGTGAGTAGGATTTGACCATATGACAAGTGGTGATAAATGGCAAGTGTAGGGTGGCTTGCATGGGGAAGAGGATCTCACACATGTGTGAGCATCCAATAGGCAAAGAGGTCAAAGAGTGAGTTGGAAGTTGATAGTGACTTGTGCATGCAACACTTGTCACATGCTCCCAAGTTTGGGGGAGTGGGGAGAATTTAAAATTAGGAAAAATGTTAATGATGGTTAAGATATGGATTAAGTTAATTAATCATAGATTAATTAAGGACTAGGATATGAGTTAAGTTAACTAACCATGGGTTCACTAACTTAACTAGGATTACAAATTGGAGAAAGGTCTAATGATGATTAGGATGTAGATTAAGTTAATTAATCATGGACTAAATAACTTAATTTGGATTAGGGGACTTAGAGGAATGTGCAAAAAGGTTAAATTGATTAAATAGTCCAATATTTAACTAATTGGAGGGTACTTTAGCATAATTAATTAAATGTGTCATTTAATTAATTATAGGAAGAAAGTGAGATAATTAATTAAATAATAAAATATTTAATTAATTATGGGTTAAGATGGATTAATTAATTAAATATTGTAAGATTAATTAATTAATACAATATTTGATTAATTGAGAAGAAATTGGGATAAGTAGTTAAAATTTAGGATTTTAATTAATTAAGGGTATAAGGTCATAATTGGCTCGTGTCTATAGATGTAATTGGGATCAACTCATCTTATTTGGGTTCCACATTGTAACTAGACCACCCAAGGCTCTGAAAAATTAATTGATCAAATAATGAACTGCATGTCAAATATTCTCAGCAACGATTTCAAAATTTGTGTTATTCATCTTAACTCGTTGTAGAAGGAGAATATCAATCTTGTGCTCCAAGGTGTAGTTGTTTAGAGCTAGCTATTTGTGTTGGCTATTTAGCCCTTTGATATTCCATGATAGGAACTTCATTTAGAGATCTTTTTTAAGGGTGTTTCCAACATCCTTTTTTTTCCAAAAGCTATCTCCTTTGTAGTTTCTTGATTCCTTGTTTACCTTTGGGAAGGTTTGCTCGCCTTAGTTTCAACCCTAACATATTCCTTATTTGATTTACCTTTTTTCTTGGGGGTTATCCAACCATCAAGGCCATGTGGCTGACTATCAGTCTAGAGACACTTTGCTACCTCTATCTAGATGGATTTATCAATCTCAGATGGATCCTTTGCGCTGTCACTCTATTGGATAGGGTTTTCCACAGGGGTATGACTATTAGGAGGGTTAAAATTTATTTCTCCTTCTTCTAAGTCCTTTAGCTCAAGCATACTCTTCAATAGAGTATCTTTAGGCACATCTAGGTTCTTGGGAGATGACAGTGGTTTTAGATGAGTGATAGGATTTTCTTCCATGTTGAACTACAAAGGATTCATGGCATTCATATTTTCCTTTTCAGGTGGAATTTTTCCTTGTCTTTCATTCAATGACAACATACTCTCCAATAGACCAACCCCAAAAACTTCCATGTTTTTAGTAGCCTATGAAGAAAGAGAGACTAAGTTTGAAATTTCTTCCTTAGTCCTAGGTTTGGAAGTAGTAAGGATATTTATGATATCTTCTTTAAAGGGATAGTCCTCCAAGAGGTCTCCCAAAGGCACTATTGGCCCTTTGAGATTTTTCTAACCCTTGAACAAGGATTTGTAGTCAGAGATTAAATATCTAGATTTGGAACATTTTTGGTAGAATGTCGTAGCATTCTTGTAGTAGATTGGTTGTGACCATTTTCCATATTTAGAGTTCAGAGTAATAAAGTTTAGTAGAGACTTATTGATATCAATATTGAAACAAAAGAATGCAAAGGCTAACCTAGATTTCAACTTTGTAATGATGTTTGTTGTTATGAAATGACCGAGCGAGTTCCTAATCCATTGGAAGAACGTAGACAAGAGTAGATTTGTTGAGATTTGCTATAGGGTCAAACCCTAGCTGCCATTGACAAAGGGATAGGCTATATTTTCCATACACCCAAGGTCCCAAGGAGAGGGTCAGTAGAAGATCTTCTTTAGATGTAAACTTAAAAAGGAATAATCCTCCATCCATGGCACTAACCACAACACTTCCCTTTAAACACCATTTGGAATTAGTCCATCAGCAAACCATATCAATAGAAGGGCGAAAGGATAATTTTTTTCCCACATTTTAATTAACTTTATTTTTAATCTCCTTTAGTGTTTTTTCATGAGATGAACCTTCCAATTTTATGATTTATGATCTTATTTTAATATTTTGTGCATCTATTTCATAAATTTAAAATTTGTGTGTTTTAGTTTTCTTTTTCATCTTCTTTGACCAATTATTTATTATAATCAAGTATTCCAAAACATCTTTCATGATCTAATATTTTTATTATGCATTGTACTAGACTCAACCCTCCTATTTCCAAGAATAACTTTGAAGTTCTTGTCATAGAAAATCCTAATACAACTAATTTATTAATTTTTACTTAGGCTACTTCAATGATGTCCCTAATTCTTAGATTCATTGCCATCAACTTAATTGCTTTAGATAAAATAGATTATTAAATGGAAAGGAATTAGGAGTTATAAATGTTTATCTTTTTGTGTGTTTGTATTTATGTGTGTGTATTTGTGCATCCAAAGCACTAGGAATTTCATTAGTAGGCATAGTTTATTCATTATTAAGAAATAAAGTAGTTACAAAGCTTAGATAAATGCAATAATCAATGGAGGTGGATATTAAATAAGTACACCAAATAGTTACCTCAGTACCTTTGAGGAGGAATCCTAATGACAATTATTCTCATCTTAAAATGTTTAAAATTGGAAGAAAATGGATATGACCAACAAGTTGTAGCTTCTTAGAGAGGACAATTTATTTTGGAGAAAGGTGGCAAGGACCTATAAAATATTTATATTATAATAAATTATATAGAAAAGAGAGGCTACATAGATAGCCAAATAGAATATGAGGAAATAAAGGGGCCATCAAAAGAACAAAAAGATGACATTATAAAAGAGAAGGCAACACAAATCCTGAGTAAGATAATTCGATACATTCCAACAAAAAAGTTGAGATAATCCTAAAAAATCACTTCTTAAAACTCTTTTTTGTATTAACAATAAGTGGAGAACTGGATACAACGAGTAGTTTAAAAGGCTGGCCTTAACCAGCTTTTACAATTGTGGTTGTTTCATAAGCAACATTCTATCAGCCTTAACCAACTTTTACAATTGTGGTTGTTTCATAAGCAACATTCTATCAGCACTTTATGCAGGAAAATATAGATTTTTAATATTTATGAGGTATATACAGTTTTTTACCAGCAATGTATATAGACCAGTATAATGAGTTTCCAGACATACAAAAAGTGTAGAGTATATTGAGCAGATAGGGTGTCAAATTTTTCCATTTGAGTCCCCTCCACCACTGTTGTCTTCCACTGTAGATTGAATGTCATTTTCATCAGCCCTATCACGGTGAGGTATGTTGTGCCTTATAGGGCTCCCCATTGTGATATTGAATTGTCTTTTAAGCTCCTCAAGTTCCTTTAGGAAGATTTATTGCTTTAGACCATTCAGGTGACATGCATGAGCGCATCTAATTTCTCTTTTGGAGACCCTAGTTGTACCTCCTCTTACCATCTCCACAAGATTTGGAAGTGAAATTTCTATATTTAGTAGAACCTATGAAGCAACAGAGAAAAAAGTGAGGCTTTTTGAAGACTCAGTAAGGATCCTTCTATTCCCTTTAAATTTATCCTCATTTCTTACCTTCCATATGTGCCACAATATTTCCACAGAGAGAAAAAAACAAAAATTGCTTAAGATTGTGCTTCAACTTTTTATTAAATAAAATAACAGATTGCCACATAATATTATCATCTTTATCCCAAATATTTAAGTCATTAAAGAACATTCTCCATATTTATTTTGCATAGAGACAATCAAACAAAATTTGCTTTGTAGAATTAGGAACTCTGTAGATAGAGCAAACATCAACATCATCATATTTGGATTTAAAAGAAAGCCTTTGTAAAATGGTAAGCCACTTAAAGCATGCTTTTTTAGGTTCAAGATTATTAGACCAAATGCTTGAAAGGTGATTATGCCACTCTTTATCGCTGAGATTCAAACCCCAACACACATTAAGATGATTAATCAGAGAGGTATGAGAAACCAAGTCTTTATAAATTACTTTAGCTTTAAGACCCAGGAGGGAGGCCCCATCATGCCACACTAAGTCAGTTGCAGGATTGAAGGGGGAATCAAGCTTAGTAGGAAAGCTAGTCCCAGCATAGGCAGAGAGGATGGAGGAGTAATTTCTGAAGGAAGCAGGTGAGAGGCTGAAGTGGGCAGCAAGCTCTTCTCAAGGTTGTAGGGAGCCATTGCTCAGAATGTCATCAAAGGTGCAGATACCTTGTTGGTACCACTTCTTGGTTGAACAACCTTGGAGGAGAGAAAGGGGTTTGCTGACATGGTAAATATTCCACCAAATAGAGCTAAAGGTATGCCAACTAACCCCATTATTAAGAGAAATACTAAGAGATTTCAAGATGACCTTATGTTTGATGAATTCCCAAGATTTCCAAAGGCTTTTGAAGACTGCAGAACCAACCAGGGTTATAGGACTATCACACATGAGGATGTCACGCAGCAGAAGCATCTTCCAAGATTTAGCAAGTTTTGGAATGATAGACTGGATATTATTGCACACCAAGACTTTCCAAGGTTTGTTGCCAACTAGTTCCCTTAGAATCCATTTTGTAGCTAGGGCTACACCCTGTAGCTTCAAGTCCTTGAGGCCTATACCCCCATTATCTTTCAGGAGGTAGCACCATTCCCATCTAACGGCGTGCTTCTTCTTTTTTCCTTTGCCATCAGACCACAAGAAATTTCTTATCCTTTTTTGGATTTCATTGACTTGGTAGCTGCAGAATACCCAAGTTGATGCAAAGTAAGTGATGTAAGCTGATAAGATTTTTTGGAAAACTTACAACCTACCCGCTAGAGAAATATATTGCTTATTCCATTTGTTTAGAGCTTCCTTTCAATTTTTTCTCTTAGCCAGTCCCACATATCCTTCAAATTGGGGCTGATGATGAATGGAATACCCAGATATCTCACCTGTAGGGTAAGGCCTCCCCACAAAAAAACAAATTCTTTTAACCAATCAAGGGGGGAGTCACCCCATCCAAGAACAATGGATTTGGATTTAGAAATCTCAGCCCTAGAGGCCTTGCCAAATAATTCTAATTTTTCCATTAGGGAAAAGAAGTTCATTTTCTCCAGCTCAAGAAAGAGAGTTGTATCATCAGCAAAGTGGATGTTCAATAACTCATTGTTATCAGGAAGCCTAACACCATTGATTTTCAGGGAAAGGGAGTGATCTCTTAGCAAGTAGTATAAGACATTAGATTCTATGACAAACAATGCTGGTGCTAAAGGAAACCCTTAGTGAATTGACCTTTCTAAAAGCATTTCATCAAAAAGGGAGCCATTAACATCAACTTGAGCAGATGCATCTCTTAGCAGGACCTTTGTCATTTCATAGAAAGTTTCAGGGAATCCAAAGGTCTGCAATATAGTGACTAGGAAATGCCACTCTACCCTATCATAGGATTTCTCAAAGTCTAGCGATACCATTGCCACATTTTGATTGGAATATTTTTCCCATTGCATCGCTTCCCAACCTATTATTAAATTTTCCAAGATATATCTTCCTTTTATGACTCCAATTTGGGTGTTGGATATAAATCTAGGAAGAATGTTGACAAGCCTTGATGCCAAGACTTTGGCCAAAATTTTGTACGAGACATTCAAGAGTGTGATTGGTCTCTAGTTCTTCACAAGGGTTTTATCCCCCCCTTGGGAAGGAGCTTGATCTTGATCCTTTGTTAATCTTCCTCCCTAGTGAACCTTTGCTTAGGGATTCATCATATACCTGAGCAAGATCATCTATTACCCAGTCCGAGAAACATTTGTAGAATTCAATGGGTAAGCCATCGCAGCCAGGAGACTTATCATTACTCATAGTTGAAATAGCCTTTCTGATTTCATCTTTGGTCACTTTCTCAGAGAGTTTGGATGCTTCCTCCTCAGAAATCCTTTTTGTGACCAAGCTGCTTATCAGTTCTCTTTCTTTCTGATTGTCATCATTTCCCCCTTCTGACTTGAAGAGGTCTTTGAAGAAGGATTGAAATTGCAATACAATTTCATCTTGGGAGGAGAGCAATCTTTCCCCATCCCAAATTTGACCAATTTGTTCTCTTATGTTTTTCTCTTTTAGGAAATTGATTTTTTTTTTGGAGCCCTTATCCCCAACATTTATCCAATTTAATTTTTCCCTGGTTCTTTTCCCACTAATTCTATGCTCTTGGATATTCCTGAGGCTTCATTTGGATTTTACAAGTGTATCCCCAAGAGGTTCATTCCTTGGGTCATGCTGAATCTTGGACTCGGCTATAGCTAGAGCCTCTTGCAGCTTGTTCTCCTCCCTCCAAATATCCAGGGCCTTCTTTTACCAATTGTTTGGAAGAGTTTTTTCCAACCTTCTACATTGGCATTCCACCTTTCAATGGTCGAGGCCTCTTTGAGTAGCCAATTATTGATTTCTCTGAGGGAGGCAATAGCATCTCTACAATAATTGTCCTTGAGAAGATGGGTGTTAAGAAAAAATGATGTCTTTTTGTTTTCCCTTGGGTGCGTTCCCCATGGTTAACAGTGAGAACAACCACAATAGGGTGGTGATCCGAAAGTGTGTAAGGGTGGACAAAGAATTTAACCCCTTTTTCATCTAGAATGAAGTTGAAGGCATTTTTATTAGCATACATTTTGTGAAGTCTACAGTAGATCTTGTTCTAGCCTTTTTGGGCATTACACCAAGTGTACCAAATGTCCTTATAGTATTTTTTCCCCAATTCCATTGGGTCAACCAGTTTAAATTTACCTTTTAGTATGTTCCTGTGGTATGTGTAGGATCATGGTGGGCCAAAAAAGTGGCACAATATGATGGGTATTTGTAGGTATGTAATGATTTAATTTTTTTTTTACCCAAATATGATGAAATGAAAAAGGGTTTTTAAAGGAGATTCTCAGCTTTCCACTCAATATACCCACATGCTTTACTTTGAATCTTAATAAATAATTATTATTGACTTTCATTTTGAATTACTAATAAAGTCCCCATTGATAATACTGATTGAAAAAATCTATAGCCAAAATGGTATCACATTTTTGAATCGAAACATGCATCACATTCTATTCTTTGTATACTATAGGATTAAAAAGAAAAAATGAATTTCAAGTGAATTTTGAGCAAGGTAAGGTGGTCATACATACGAAGTTTTTATATTTTTTTAAAAGTTAAAATAAAAAATTCATAATTAATGGTTTACTAAAAAATTACAAAAAAATATGCATCACATCTAGACATGAGTCCTCTACTTATGTCTAAAATCTTATTAAAAATAATATCATTTTTATTGTGGTTAGGTGGTTAGATAGACACTCTTACTTCTCTTATTTTTCCAAATTTAAATACTACTTCATTGAAATTTCCCCAAATTTTCATCAAATAGATTTAAAAAAAAGCCCATATGTAGTTTAGAAACTACATTCAATTTGCTACAGATCTCTGCTGTTACATATTTTTGAAAATAATATAGATAACTCTATTCAAATTTTTACGCCGGGTTACCTAACTCGATTTTTCTAAATTTTTGCCACTTAAGGCCCCTTTTCCATGATGATCCCGCACATACCCTCCAAAATATTTCTCATTTCCTTTCCAAGACATATCTATGCCACCCCATTTATCTTCTGCATGTTCAACCATGTTAAAGTCACTGCCAAGGATCCAAGGGATGTGCCATGTCTAGAGATAAAAGGAGACCAATGACTTGCTATTAGGATTGCGGCTCCCCCTTTCACCTTTTCATGTGTAGTGGAGAAACAAATAGATTCATTCCATATAAAATTGAGATTGGTCTCCAAGGTGAAACCAGTGGCTTTGGTCTCCTGTAGGAGAACAAAGTCTTTCTTTTTTGCAAGTTAAGGAATCTCCTGACAATGTATTTCCTATTGAGGGACTCCAGTCCCCTGATATTCCATGATATGCAGTTAATATTCATTCTCAATAATCAAAGGTGAGTCACCCTAATCAACTTTTAATTGATCAATTTTTTTTGACAATTTGTCTTCAATTTCCTACCTTTTAGGCATGGGTGATTGAACAACACCACTATTATTTCTTCTCTTATGAGTTTGCTTGGTGATTGCTCCACCTTTTCCTATTTTTACCAAGTTGCAGTTCTTTCTTGACCTCCTAGGCCTATTTTTTGGCTTAATCACCTGGGTGATATCCTCATCTATTGGAAGTCCCATATCCCCACCCTTGGCCTCTATTTTTTGGGCTTTTGTAGAGGATGGGGGAGCACCTTGGGGGGTTACACTGTGTAAGCTGGCTTTTTGGATTTCTTTAGAGTAGCTAATTGGCTCGAGAATAGGTGGGAAATTGTAGGTTTGGTCGGGGGAGGTGGAGGGTTCCAACACCAGACGGTCCCTATTGCAGCCACCAAAATTATATTGGGGTGTCATGGTGTCGACAGTGCCATTAGAGAAAAACTGGGGCACATGGGAAGAGTTCACACTTGCACTTAGGTGGGGATTTGACCCTGGTGAGGAGCTCACCAAGCCCTTGCCCAAATCTCCACTAGCACATCTATTTGAGCGGGAAGGGGCCACTTTGAAATCAAATTGATTTTTTCCATTTTCAATAAATGATTCAGAGATCTTAGGGGCCTTGTCAGGAGTGTTGAGTCTCTTTTGAATCCTCGTCCTAATGTCCCTCATTGCAAGCTGTTGGGCTTTAAGATTTTCCCACATCGATGGGGTAGCAGAGGAAGCAGGCATGAGGAGCACAACAAATTTACCAAGCTTAGGGGAAGGGTGATTTCTAGTGAGGTCGACATAAGCTTCTGTAGAGAACAAATCAAAGGAATTTCTAAGCTCAATCGATCCTGACTCAAGCATGGCATGATGAGGTCCTTCGGCCTCTCTAGAGAGTAGGGTATTTACCCCATGAAACTCATTGTTATTGATGGGAGGTTGGTTGGTTGTTAAAAGCGGAAGGGATTTCATCTGTCACTAGTTCCCTATGAGGGGCTGAGCTAGCAGACGGGCTAGGTTTATTTTTTTGTAGGAGGGCCCTTCTGATTTTTAATGATAGGGAAATTTTTTCTGAGGTGCCCCTCCTTCCTACATGGGAAACATGTGTTAACTCCCCCTAGAAAATCCAACAGGAAAAAGAAGATATATTCATCATTATGAATTTTTAAGCGGTTTGGGGTTTCAACACTAGGTGTTAGAGAGAGAAAGACATGAGCGTTGAGGCTAGGAAAGGTTGCCTTAGTCTTGTCTATCCTAATGATTTTTCCAAAGGGCTCAATAATATGGGGAATAATTCTCCATAATGCAGGAGGCAAATCCTTGATAATTACGCATTTGGGTGAGGAGAGTGCCAAGGGCTCTTCAGCAATGGTTGAGGGTTCCCACGGGAGGGCACGAAAAATGTAGTTGCCAATATTCCAAAAAGACCTTTCAAGAATTTTTAGTTGCATTTCATGAGTTTTAAAAAAGACAACAAATAATCCTCTTTGAATTGATCTGCAGTAAGTTAATTGAACACCAAATTTTTTTAACCAGATATCAGAGAACCAGGAATTGATATACTTTCTTGCAGGTAGTTTATTAACATTTGTTGCCACCAAAAATATGGCTCAATATTTAAGTTTGAGTCTTTCATTAGCAATAGTTTCTATCAACTCAACATTAGGAAACAAGTGCAAATCAAAAGGGCTCACCGTTGAGTACTTGTTCTGCAACAAACTTGGCATTTTTTGGAGCAATGAACCTAGACTCAGCAATGACATCACTGAAGGATTTTGACGGAGTAATAGGAGAACTAGAATTTCCCACCAGATTAGGATGGGTGGGGGGGGGTTCGTACCCCCCTCCATTAGAAATCAAACACAACACAAATAGAACTAATTTTGGAAAATGAAAACACATGAGGGCCAAATGCAATAAAAAAAACTAAAATGACACATACAAAGGAAAGGCACGAGAATAGACGTAAAGGGCAGAAGGACCCTCAAGAAGTACAAACCTAGGTGGGGGAGAGCATGACCTCCCCCACAGACCATTGATCGTCGGCACAGATCCCATAGCCTTTGAACACACGTCGAATGCAGACATAAGACAAACGTAAGGGTTTATGCTTCTTAAAACTCTTGAGATTGTTCATTAACATTAATATAAACTAGAAGTTGGTTCTCCACCCTTGCTTCAAATTGATCTTGAGGGGGTGCAGGTTATGATGATTAGATTTATTAGAGAGGATATATTAGTAATCATGGTGATTATTCTAAACATTCAACATTAGGGGATGCACTTCATAATCTTATTATGAAAAAACCTTATGGGATGGAAGTATCTAGTGGATCTAACATTCCTAATGATTATCCTCTCCCATCACATTCTCAAGTTTCATCTTGAATTCTCCCTTCAAAAATATAATCATTTACCTTTCCCATCCAACATGGCACTTCTTCCACTTCTACTCATGAAATTTTTGAATCGTAGATTTTTGGGTTCCTATGGACTTCTCTAGCTCTTCTAGGGATTTTCACCTAAAAGGAGAGAGATAGGGCCCAAAAATGCTAAGGGTTCATTCAAATTATGTTATGTATGATGTTGTCTAAGATAAATGAAGTAAAATAAATGCAATTAAGTGATTTAAATAAAGGAACATGAAAGAAAAACTAAGATTTAAACTATGTTTGAAAACACGTCATGATATGTAAACAATGAACTAAATAATGAAATAATGCATAACAAAAAGAAATGAGATGAAACATAGCGCACCTAGGCAAGATTTGATGAAACTAGAATTACTGAAATTTTACAGTGGGACTCATTCACCCAAGGTGGCGAATTATTCCTACTGGTGAAAAAGTGTCAGAAATTGGTTTCTAACTATTGGGATATGGAATTTGACAAAATTTAGATTTTCAAACCTAAGGTGGGACTCATTCGCCACTGGTGGTGAATCACTCCTCTCCCAAAATTTTGAAAAATTAGGAGACAACTCTACAACACCAGATCTAAAAATCTCTGATTGTTGGGTTGTCAAAGTCAATTCTTTAGGAAACAGACAAAAAACCTTCTCCAAGCTTGAAATATGAATGAATTGACTTGAAGCACCTAGTTGACTTTTTGACCAATCTTCAACACCAAAAAGCTTGTTAAATCTACACAAAAAAGTTTGCAAACACACATGCAATAGGGGGAAAATGGTTGAGTGTTAGCAAATAGGGGTTTGCCTTGGTCAAACCCAACTTTTGGTAATCAAACCCTTAATGAAACAATGAAATGAAAGAGAATGATAAAC
>VDFB02236678.1:0-22769 GCA_007258455.2 Sequoia sempervirens
ATGCTCTATATATGTTGTATGTCCGCATTGATCATTGTGCTCGCGATTGGTGATTTTCTTCTTTGAGTTTATGTTTTTCATGATCATGACTGACAAGGTGATTGTAGCGTGTTGTGGATCTTCGAGGCATAATTTTTGGAGGTGTTTCATGTTCAAGGATGTTGTTTTGGGTCCCCACTATGTTCTGGCTGACATTGGTTGGTGCACATTGATAATTGTTTATTGATTTGGACTGACATTTTGTACTCATTTTATATTTTGTTGAAGCCAACATGTAGATGATGTTATCCTTAGTTGCGGATATATATGAGCGATTGTTTATACCATTTGATGGCATGTCATGTAGTGGTGTGTGAGTGTTATGTGTGAATAATGTTCTAATATTTCAAAGGCAGAAGTAAAGTGTGGAGAAGAGCAAGTAGATCGTGCTTAACCAGAACTGTAATCAGGCATTAGCAGATGTTATTTTCTCAATTCAAAATCTTTTGGATGTAATCAAAATGTTTCTGTAAGAAATTGTGTCTTCCTTTGGGCAGTAAGCCCTTTTGTATTTGAGCAGTGAGCTCTAGGCAGTGTTTCTGAATGCATGTGCATTCCCCATTTATAATTCCTTTATACTTTTAATAGAGTATGATCTTGTGGACTAACCTCTATTGTGGTTTTCTCCTAGCAGGGTTTCCACTTAAAAAATCTTGGTGTTATGTGTGTTTCTGATATGGTGATGGTTTATGCTTTCATGTTTATTTATCAGATCTGAGAATAAGTTTAATAAGTTTAATTTTTGTGACAACTAATTCACCCCCCTCTCAGTTGTCCACCCTTGTGTTGCCAACATATATATGTATATGTATATATATGTATATGTATATATATACATATATACATATACATATATGTATATATATATGTATATATATATGTGTGTGTGTGTGTATGTATATATATATATGTTAGTAGCATTTGCAACACAACATGAAAGACAAAATTATTAGGGTTAGAGATATAATTAGGCTTAGGGTTACGATTATAATTGCAATCAGGATTAGACATACAATTAGCATTAGGATTGGGTTAGTGTTAGTATTAGTATTAGTATTGGGGTAAGGGTTAGGGTTAAGATTAGAGATAAAATTAGGATTAAGATTGGGGTTAATAATAGTATCGAGATTAGGGTTAGGGTTAAAAATATAATTAGAATTAGGGATGGGGTTAATATCAAAATTAGGATTAATAGCTTACGATTAGAGATAGAATTAGGATCAAGGGTAGGGATAGGGTTAGCGTTAGATATATAATTGGGATTAGGGTTAAGATTAGGATTACAATGAGGATTAGAGTTTCATCTTGTCTCTTTTTTTCATTCCTTTATTCTTCTATCTTTTTAATCCATTTTACAACTAACATATATCTTAAAATAATTTATATAAAATACGTGAGGGATATCTTCTAGGCATCTATTTAATTTAATTTATTATTATATTATTAATATTTTATTTTTATTATTATATTATAATTTTATTAGAATGTTATTATATTATCATTATTATATTATTATTATATTTACACCGAAGGCATTCCCTATATGAACATTATTGGCTAACTTTAATGATCAATGATTGAGAATGTAGTAGAGTGATGGTTGACCATTGAAAAAGAACTAACCATTAATGAAACCAATATAAAATAAATAAAAATAATATAAAAAAATAACACTCTATACAAAGAAAGAAATCATAGAATTAGATATTGTTTCTAATTTTCCACTAATATTCAAAAAACCAAAAATCTATAATTATTATATTTTACAAATTAAAATAAAAACTATTATATTTTAGAAAAACATATTTAAATACATTGAACTTAGCTTATCAAAATAATCATTGCACTAAAAGAAAGTTAAGAATTAAATATTTTTTCTAAATTTCCAGTTTATAAATTAATGTTTTGAATGTATATTCAATATTAAATTCAGTTTGGAACTTGGGCTTGGCCGAGGGTAGTGTCGATGCTTTTCAAGATGAGGTTGGAAAGCCTTTAATGCTATATGCTATTGACTATGGCATCGATACAAACAACTCTGCTGAAGCCAAGGCTATTTTGTGGGGTCTTATGATTGCTAGAGAGAAAGGTTGGAGAAAGCTATGGATTGAAGGTGACTCCCAACTTACCATTGATGCCTTGAACAATGGCCAAATTCACAATTGGCAACTTGTAGTGGTGGTCAATGCAGCCAAGTTTTTGTTGATAGATTTCAAAGATATAAGGATATCGCATGTTGGCAGGTAGGGGAACAAAGTGATCGATTGGGTTGCCAATGTGGGGGTTTTTCTCTTCTCTAGGATTGGCTTTGTATCAAAATCTTGGGACGACTATATTTCGTTCGAAGTGTCCTTTCTGATTTCAGGTGACAAGCCTAGTTAACGTTCTTGCAGACAACTTTTATGTTTTTGTTTGAATCTCTATGTTTGAGGTTAGTACACTAGTTTTTTTTTTGTACTTTAAGATTTGACTCATGGGGGCTTTCCCCTTTCTTCTTTTGGGTTCCTGGTCCTGCAAAACAAGGTTTTTATACACCAAAAAATATTAAATTTAGTTTCAAACATTATAATAATATATATACCATCATTTAAGCATTTTTATTCCATCTTCTTACACAAAACAAACATTTATTTCAAATTATTTTTCTTCTTAGTTCAAAGCATTTCACAATTACATTCTACTATACTTAATGTTAAATATTAAGCTCCATCCATACAAATTCTAGATTAACAAAAAAACATTGGCATACCCATTGCACACCAAGGTGTGATTCTAGTTTCATAATTTGATAATTACATATATTAAATATTAAAAAAATATTATTATAATATTATATTAAATTATTATTATTATATTTTAGTTTTATTAAATTATTAAATTATCATTATTATAATAACTTATTTAATTTATTATTAAATTATATTATTAAATCATAGCCCTAATTGAACCCTAACCTATATTAAATTGTCTCCCTATTTGAACACTAATTGTAATTAAACTCTATCCTTAATCTAACTCTATTTTTTTGTAAACTCAAATTGATTTCTTACTCTTATCCTAACACTAACCCTTACCACTAAAAAACATATTTTTCTTTTGAAATGGCTCTCCCGCTCTCTATTGAAATGACTATCTCTGCTGGTTCTCCCTTGCATTTTGCGGTTGGTTCGCCGCGGGCTTTTGGTGTGTTGTTGGCTGAGGGTGCATCATTTTCTACTAGTGTGCAGATGGTTGTTGGTGTGTCGTCGGCTTCTTCTGGGTCAGTTTTGGCCGCTATTGGTTCATTGCTAGCTTCAAGTGCACAGTTGGCTGCTAGTGTGGCATCATCTTCTTTCAGGTCAATTTTGGCTGCTACTGGGCTTAATGTTGCTAGCTCATGAGTGCTTGTTGATGGTTCATTACTTGTTGTTGGGGCACCGCTGTCTTCTCCTAGTGGCTCTTGACCTTTTGTTGGTGGTTTTATTGGTTCTAATTTTCCTCCTTTAGGGTCTGGGTCACTGCACATGGAGGTCCCCCTTTCGAGTCCTGCTTCTCAGTCCTTTGCTAAGGTGGTTGGGTCTTGAGGTAAAACCCCTTCTTCTTCTCTACCCTCTTTTAAGGGTAAACCCTTATGGTGTTATTCTTCTACCCCTACTATTTTTTGTGGGTAGGAGGTGTTGTAATGCCAGGCAACCCTAGGGGAAGTTGCAAACTACAACCAATTTCACTACAATTTTTTTTTTAAAACAATTACAACATGTATGATAACAACACAATGCCAACAATCCCCTAAGGTTGCGAGACAAAGATTAAATAATTCATAGTTTAAAACAACATGCATGAAATGAAACGTAACAACATTCACTTAAACTAATTTAAGCACATACATTCCATACATGAGATTTCCATTTAGACCATGAGATCCTTCTCGGTTCCAAGACAAAAGTGATATAATTACATTTACATCTCTCATTCCCAGAATGAGGCAAATCAATGACATAATTGATTATTACAATTTCCACCTCGATGAAATGAGGGGTAAATGAAATACAAAAGCACTAGCATAAATGAAACCAAGGTAGCAACTGGAATCCCACGAGCTCTCCAACACGAAAGTCTCATCCACAAAAGAAATGCCAACACAACGGAGTATGGTGCACATTCCACCCAACCATGTGATACCCGAAGGCTCACCCCCCGTGCTAGGAGATAGTAACAAGGGTTTCAGATCAAGACCAACAACCTATAAACATGGGCAACATGACTCAACTAGAAAATGATAGGAACATGAGAACACATGACATAACGGTAACAATGCTTCCAGATTCTAAATACATGAACACACCACGATTACAAACATAATGCTGTCTTAAGAGAAGTGTCATCACAATGCCGCATGGGATATCCTGGCAAGTCTTCCTAGGTCCCGGCCCCCATCTCGGGATATCCTGGTAACCTCTAACGACTCCCGGCCCCACATGCAAACCAATGCGGAATCAGTTATCTTTCGAAGGGACAAGATAACGATCTTGCCATTCCAGGCCTTCCCATCTCATCCCAAGCCTATGCAAGCACTTGCGTCCATGAGCGAGGCAAAATTAATCTTTTTAAATGTTGGTACCACCTATGCTAATTAATTGGTTTAAGTTATCACTGAATTAACCAACTTACATTGAGATCTCCTGGCACCACTTTGTGTGCCGGCCCTCAATGCAAGCCACTTCTCTAAGACAACACGCGGAACTATGCCACCACAAAAGGGTACTCAAGTGCAACCTAGGGATAATGAATCCCTAAACACGACCTAAAGTCAACCTATCCTGCCCAAGGTAATCAGATAACACGCTGAACTCAAGTACGCACTACCCATGGCAAACGAGGTTGATTGACATACTACTGACCTCAAGACACATAAAGGACGATTCAATCTAGAAGACTTACGAGGTTTGACTCAAAATCCAACAAGAATAAGCACCCCACGATGAAAGAAGTATGCAAACAACATAAGTTAACCTACCTTCGGATTTCGTAAATCCAATCATTCATCACATCAGTGCATTTAAACAATTTAAAACAACTATGTTCTTGCATATCACGTAAAGGTTTGAAAATTCGTATGATTCTTGTTGACACAATACATATGATAAATTAAATCAATCATTCTACGTTAGGCCACCATTTCCTATATATATAGTTTTCGTCTGACCCTTTTTACGAATATCTCATATCAAATTTAATTACTTTTCCACTTTAAGGAAATAAATCATCTTTCCAAAAAATTACACACACTTATCAATTATATATATATCCTTTAAAATATATATATAATTAATAATTAATTTCAACTAAGAAAATTACCTCACCCTTAATATTTATAAAAAAACACTATACACACATATATATATATATATTAAGTATATATATATATATAAATTATATCCCAAATTCATAAAAACCAAAACATTTAAACTATAATGAAAATATTATAATATATATATATAATAACATATATTATAATATAAATATATGATATAATATATATTATAAAATATATATAATATAATATACATTATAATATATAAAACACTAAATAACAAATAAAATAAAAACATAAAAAATAAATAAAACAAAGTTTGGTTGAAAGCCCCGCCCGCGCTGGCAAGACGCGGCCGAGGCAGGGGACACGCAGGGTCTCCTTGCGGCTTCCCTGCCGCCCGGCTGCCTTGGCGGGGACGCCCTCCTACGCTGCCAGGAGGGCAGCGGCGCTGCTTTTACTGGCGGCGCCTCCCTCCATGGGCGGCGGCCGGGGTTGCCGCGCGGGCCGCGCAGGGGTTTCATCCCCAAACACGCCGCCCTTTAAAAAAAAACGAGGACACAGGGTTTTTCTTTAAAACACAGAAAAATATTTTTACCAGTCAACTTTGGTAAAATAAATTTAAAACAAATTTATAGCATTTGAATGCCATATATGCACATATATATATATATTTGCAATAATATACATATATGTGCATATATGTGCCATTATATATACACACAGTCATGAAAGAAGGACTGTAACAGTATTTTTTTTTTAAAAAACCCAGATTGGAATTGAGAACAAATTGAATTCTCATAAAAACATCACAATTTAACACCAAAATCCCAAAATTTTACCCAAATGAAATAGAGATTTCACAACACAACAAGTTTTCAACAAAACCCATTTGAAATATTCAATTTGTTTCAATTTTTTTTATGTTGGTTTGAAGAAAATTTCTGTTTCAAATTGTTTTCTAAATTTTTTTGCAAAACTCTCCATTTTCAAGTTTAAATGATAAATCTATGATGGGTTTTGAATTTGCAAAGTTTGTTTTTCCAAAACTATTTTGGGCCATTTCAAAACAAAAATTGTTTTTAAACAAAACAAAATTGCATGAGAAAGGGAAAAAATTCATGGAACCTTTTTGTTTTCTCCAAGCTTTTGAAGAGTCCTTCAATGGAGATTGTGCCCTTTCAAATCCTCTCCTCCACCAAGCTTTACCAAATCCTCCTCTACAATTTTTCTCCAAGAATCCTTCAAGTTTTCTCTTGCTCTCTCTCAAATTACCCAATTTAAAAAAAAAATAATTCAAAAAAAGAAAGCATTTTCCTTATGGCCTCCAAAAAAAAGGTCAAACCCCTAATTTAGCCACCCACCAAAAGTTATTGCAAACTTGGATATTTTGGATATTTCTTTTTTTTTTGAAATTAATAAAACAATCTTATTTTCCCTTTTCAAATGCATTATGCTCATTTAAATTCAAATGCCATTTACCCCACCATGCTAACTAAATTCATTTTATTTCACAAAATTGAATCCAACTTTTACATTTAAAACAGATCATTTTTAATTTTATTTTCTTACATTAGGAATGCAATACAACTTCGAAATATATATATTTTCTTTTGTCTCATCATTTAATAATGCTAACACCTTTGGACTAACTTACTTAATCCACAATAAATCTAATTCACGGTTAGATTATTCATCAATTGCATTAAATCAACTAATAAATCAATGAGCACTCTATTATGCATTTTTGGCAATAAAATTAAATAAAGCAACGCCGTTTCACAAGGAAATTTAAATCATGCATGCAAAGGGAGACAAGATGACAAGACCAACAGCTTAACCCAACTGACAACCCGACGACCCACTAGGCTAGGGTGATGTCACGACACAGAAACCCAAGCTACTATCTCCCAATCATTTCCGTTGAACAAGGGACATGCTCAGACCTGTGAAATCAGGTGGAGTCAATGTCCGGTACCTGCATCCTGCACACAACCCGAGTGTCGAACATGCATTCATATATATATATAAACATCAAACACACCGTGAAGAGGAAGTCGCGGAATCACAGGGCACTCGCGTGCGAGTGATGTGATCCCGTCCCCTTCACCAATACAATATCGCTAACTGACATCTCTAATCATTACTTGCAAAATCAAAACATAAAGCATCAATAATTCACATACATGATAATTTAATCCATAACATGAAATAATAACATCATCTGATAAAAGTACCATCACATCAAAACATAATGTTTACATCGCTTAATAATTAGTGATCAAAAGTAACCAAGTTATAACCAATGTGCTAACAAGGCAAAATATACATAACGAACACTGTTCGATCAAAATAACAAAATGAAAGGGGTGTTACAGGTGCTATATAAATAAGAGTATTTTCTCATTCTGCTCTTATTTGTAGATTTAATGGTTTATGGCCTTCCCTCCCAAATTTGCACAAATGGGTTTTGGAGTCTTGGAGGCCTATTGTTGAGGATAGGATTGAACTCTATCCTTCAGCTAGGGGTTTTTTTGGTGGCTGCCTTTCAATCTGAGGAGGATAGGGCTCGGGTGTTGGAAGGGGGTGTTTGGTTGTGGGGGAAGCACTCGCTTTCTCTCCAGCCTTGGTTCCCTTCTTTCAACCTTCTTTCTGAATCTATTAGTGTTGTTCCCACCTGGGTCAAACTTCCTAACTTTCCCCTTCAATTTTGGACTCTTTGCTTTGAGTCCATTGGAAATGCTATTGGTAGGTTTATTATGGTTGATTCGTCTTCTCTTATCTATGATCATCCTACTTTCGCCCACATTCTTGTGGACGTTGATACCTCAAAAGATTTACCTGGGGAGGTCATTTTGATGGTGGGGGCTAGACCATGGTCTTAGATTCTTGATTATGAAGGACTTCCTTTCCGTTGTAGGAGATGCTTTTCTACAGGTCATTTGGCTACTAACTGTCAGAAATCTCATCAAAGTTATGCTACTTGGTGGAAAGATGATCTTCATGAGCATCTTACTGTGGGAGAATATTTGGATGATGATTTTGGGGATGATATCTTATTTCGTCATAGCTTCTTTCTTGCGATGGTTACAGAGTTGCCTTACATTGTTGTTGGGAACCACGGTTCTATTGGTCCATTTATGCAATGTATGAAGAAGTATTGGATGAATCCAAAATACCTCTCAAAACCCTCACAACACTTCACAAAGAAATTCAAAACAACTTGATAAAGCTAGGAATTTGAGACAAACCAATTCAGAAATTTCTCAACAAAATTACACACAACTTCCTGCATTAACTTATGAATCTGTAATACACTTAATAATCAGTCCCAAAGGACTGTGTACAGCATAGAAACCTCCTTTAGAATCTGAAATTTACATCCAATATGCATTCATACATTCAAGATTCCAATGTGCTCACAAGAACTACAAAATTGCAGGCAAAACCTATTGAAACAAGTTGCAACCTGAAGAAACATACACAAACAAAGTCTCAAACTCTTTGTTGCTCCAGACCTACAAAAATCCAGAAAATACCATGTATATCCAACCCCAAGAAACCCACTTCCAACCTGGTTCAATCTCTTCTTTCTCTTCTCCCCCAAAAATTTCCAAACTAGCCAAGCTAGGAATCAATGAAAACAATCTTCCCCAAATCTTCCCTCCCCCAAAATGAGAATGGATTTCAATTTTTTTGATATCTCACAAGATGGAATGACCATCTAATGTATATGCCCCCAAAATTAGATAAAAATCAGAATATTTATTTCTTTTTTCCTTCTTGCATTATTCCCTTTTGTTTCCTCAACCCGGGAGTTACAAATCTTCACCGAAATAGAAAAATCAACTCTCCATGACTAGACCACTTCACTCCATAATCCCTACTTTTTAGGAGCCACAAGAATATTTTAAAAATTCATTATTTATCCAATATTCCCACGTTCATATGCTTTTTCCAACCATTTTCCAACTCACTTCTTAAAAATGGAAAAATTTGACAATTTTCCACTATGCCAAATTGGCAATTTTCAAGGGGATTAAATGAGCACACATGGAATTTGAATTAAATGCAATTCAAATGCAAAATTAACGTGAAATTCAAATTCACACTCAAATCAAGCCAAAAATAAACTGAAATTCAAATCAAACCTCTTTTTGGTGATGCAAGATTACATAAGGCCATGGATGCTCCTGCATCAGACACCCATAGTAGATGAAAATGTTTCATGATTGAAACTCATAATCATTTGTATTCTCTGTGTCTATTTTGGATCCACCTCTGATCTTTGTTCACTGGAAATTTTATGTTCCTCTCATCTTGCAACTTTACATTAGTATTCCCTTTCATCTTCCCTCCTTTTCTCATCCCATGAAATGCAAATTACCAAACTCTACCTCCCACCAATGTGCTTTATCAAAATGAAACAAATCAATGGTGTTCATACCTTCTTCTTAAACACATAATATTTCATGTATTACCTTTCTTGTTGCTATACCTTCTTCTACTCCTCCTTTTGCCTTGTCTTCAATGCAACTTGCCACTCTATTGGTGTCTTTAGAAATACAATCTACTGTTGCAAATTGATTTTCTACACCCAAAAAAATGTTAGAATGATAATCTTGTGACTCATCATCCACCTTCTACAACAAGTAATCAAGTTCTTCTATCAGGGAATCTTCACCTTCATCATTCTCAAACAAAGAATCATCAACAATCCCCAACTTCACATTCACATCTTGCTCATCACTCTCACCTATCCCCAACACATCTACTACTACAACTACATCTTTATTCTCATTATAAGAAGTATAAAAATAAGAGATTACCTCATTACCTTTGGTTGCTACCTTTGTTTTAGCTGAAATTTTCTCATTTCTCTCTCCTACAATTTATTCCAATTGCATTAGCAAATCCTCCTCCTCACCTTCATCCTTTTTCTCTAATTGTTTCAAATCACTAACCAAACAAATTCCAACCTTACTACATACCTTGCCTCCTCTCTCATCCAATGGCTTCAACTTATGATGAACTCCATCCTTCATCAAACTATAAGTGTTTGCACGTCCATCATGCACTACTTTCTTATCAAACTGCCATGGTCTACCCAACAACAAACGACAAACATCCATGTTCATAACATCACACAATACTTCATCATAATAACTTCCAATCTTAAATCTTACCACACATTGTTCATTTACCAACACTTTGTGATCAGCCTGCAACCATGAGATCCTATGCGGGTGCCTCTTTCTCTCCAGCTGCAACTTCTCAACCATCTTTGTAGAAACAATATTATCAGTACTACCACCATCAATAATGACTTTACAAAATTTACCTTTGCATTTGCTTCTTGTATGAAACAATCTCCTCCTTTGAATGGGTTCATTGTTTTCATTCGTCAAAACTCTCCTCATCATCAAGGATTCACCATCTTCCGCTTCTTTGGAATGTGTAGAATGTGCATCTTCTCCATTTATGTTTGTTGCTCTATTTTGATTTACAGTTCTTCTTCTTGGTATTTCCTCTTCATGAGGACATTCGTATGATTTGTGCCCCTCTTCTCCACACTTGAAACATGTTATTTTAAAATTTCCTCTTTCAAATCCCCTACCCGATCTTTCTCTTCCTCTAAAATTTTGACCATGGGGCTTGCTTGAGTTTTCACATCTTTCATCCTTGCTTCCCTTAGTGTCTCTAATCTATTGTTCATCCTCTTTTTGTTGCACATAAGCTTTATCCTTTCCCTTGTGTTTACTCTCAAACCTCTTGTTCAACCTTTCCTCTATCTTTAATACCATTTGATAGGCATCCTCCATTGTCACAACTCTAACCAATGTAATATATTCTTGAATGCTTGATCACAACCCGTTCATGTACCTTGCAACCTTCTCTTTGGTCACCTCAGAATGTCCAGTTCTAATAAGAATTCTATGGAATTCTCCTATTATCTTTTAAGTTTCTCCACCATTTTATACCATCTATTAATCTTTTCTTTTTCTCTTCTTCCCCTTTCTAATTGAATCTCTCTCCACCATATGGAGAAATGTCCTTTCAACCCTTTTTTTTGCATATCTTACTTTTTCTGGATCCTCTATCTCTTCAAATTCAAAATACTCCTCCATCTCATTCAACCAATCTATTAATTCTTCTAGATTTAGGCTTCCATTAAAGGTGGGTACATCCATTTTTGGTCTCTTTCCCATTTTTGTTAAAGTTTTCAGCAATGGGTCATTTGTAACTGCTGCAATTTCTTCTCTTTGCTCAGTATCTAAACTAGCATTCTTTCTACTTTCTTCTTCATCTTCATCTTCACTTCTTGGGTCTCTATTTCTTGAAAATCCTCTCCTTATCTCATTTTGCAAAGTTTCAACCTGCCTTCTCAAGGATCTAAAATCATCATTTCTAACAAAGTTATCTCCTCTTCCTCTTCCTCTACTGCGATGGGCTCCTCTTGCATATATTTCCTCCAATACCCACAAGCTCAATCCTGGTGCAATTGCCTCTCTTCGGCGATCTATTACACACTCAAGACCTTCTGGCTATGATGCCACTAATGTATGAAGAAGTATTGGATGAATCCAAAATACCTCTCAAAACCCTCACAAAACTTCACAAATAAATTCAAAACAACTTGATAAAGCTAGGAATTTGAGACAAACCAATTCAGAAATTTCTCAACAAAATTACACACAACTTCCTGCATTAACTTGTGAATCTGAAATACACTTAATAAGCAGTCCCAAAGGACTGTGTACAAAATTAAAACCTCCCTTATAATCTAAAATTTACATCCAATATGCATCCATACATTCAAGATTGCAATGTGCTCACAGGCACTACAAAATTGTAGGAAAAACCTATTGAAACAAGTTCCAACCTGAAGAAGCATACACAAACAAAGTCTCAAACTCTTTGCTGCTCCAGACCTGAAAAAATACAGAAAATACCATTTATATCCAACCCCAAGAAACCCACTTCCAACCTGGTTAAATCTCTACTTTCTCTTCTCCCACAAAAATTTCCCAACTAGCCAAGCTAGGAATCAATGAAAACAACCTTCCCCAAATCTTCCCTCCCAAAAATGAGAATTGATTTCAATTTTTTTGATATCTCACAAGATGGAATGACCATCTGCTGTAGATTCCCCCAAAATTAGATAAAAATCAGAATATTTATTTCTTTTTTCCTTCTTGCATTATTCCCTTTTGTTTCCTCCACCCGAGAGTTACAAATCTTCACCAAAATAGAAAAATCAACTCTCTATGACTGGACCACTTCACTCCATAATCCCTATTTTTTAGGAGCCACAAGAATATTTTAAAAATGCATTATTTATCCAAGATTCCCACATTCATATGATTTTTCCAGCCATTTTCCAAATCACTTCTTAAAAATGGAAAAAATTGACAATTTTCCACTATGCCAAATTGACAATTTTCAAGGGGATTAAATGAGCACACATGGAATTTGAATTAAATGCAATTCAAATGCCAAATTAACATGAAATGAAAATTCACACTCAACTCAATCCAAAAATAAACTAAAATTTAAATCAAACCTCTTTTTGGTGATGCAAGATTGCATATGGCCATGGATGCTCCTGCATCAATTTGTAGTTGTTGGTTCATCTGCAACTGCTACTAATGTGGTTGGTTTGCCTAATTTTGTTGTTGCAACTAGTGAGGTTGCTGCCAATGATTCTGCTTATGGTGTTGCGACTGCAAGTTTATCTGCAACTCCTATTGCTACTATTGGTTGTGGGAATGACATTCCGAGTGATTCAAAGGATGATCTTTCTTGGATGGTTGTGCAAAGAAGGAAGAGAGGTCTTCCTAAGCATAATTAGTCCTCTCAATCTCTTGTTAATTTTTTCCATGGTGGTCCAAAGACTGCACGTGTGGTCTAGCTCTGCTGGAGCTTGCTGTTGTTTGGCTGCTGGTATTCTTTGTTGATATTTTGAGCAGTTGTTTGTATCTTTTGCTATTTTTTGGATTTTTGGGATGTTGTTGGTTGTCTAGTGTTGTATCTTTTGAGTAGCATTTTGTGCCTAAAGTTGTAAAGGGTTTCAGGTTCCTTCAAAACCTATTTTTTCCATATAATCAAAACACTAACCCTTACCATAACTAAACACATGAGAGATATCATTATCAAGGCATCTATTTTTTGCTTAGGGATATAATTACAATTAGTGTTAGTTTTAGAAATAAGATTAGTTTTAGGATTAACTTTACATTTAGTGTTTTAGTTACATGTAAGTTTAGGGTTAGGGTTCATATAGGGTTATGGTTATGGTAAATGTTAGGTTTGAGATTATAAGTACATTAACCTATAAAATAATCTTTGTTTTCCTTTTCTAAGTCTATTATTATAATGTTATTTGTTTTATAAAATATTATCCTAATTTAAAATTAAGTTGAATAAATAAATTTTAATATAAACCAAAATTGATCATGAAAATCAATCGATGGCTAAATGTATTATTAATTGAATTATTTTTGTTAGAATAAACTAAAACTGAAATGCATGTTTCATTTTATTTTGTTTACTTTGTAGTTGTTATTTTAAGGTTATTATTGTATTATTATTATATTAGTATAATATAAAAATAATAACAATATTTAAGAAATTATATTTTAATATAATTATTTTTATATTGTATTTAATAATATGTAAAAATATTGTCTAATTATATATTTAAAATAATGTTCAATAATATTATATTAATTATTATTATAATATTATATAATTATGTGTTTAATAATAAATTAATTAGTTTATTATTATATTCTTATTCTTATTGTATTATTATTAATATTGTATAACATTATTATTATATTATTATTGTATTATATTAATATTATATTATATTATTATTGTATTTGTATAAGAGCGAATTTGCACCCTATGTGCAATTCCCCTTTTTTCCTTTGTCCACCTTAGAAAACCAAGTTCGAAGGCTTAATTCCACATAAGCTCACTGCTTGCATCACACTTGGTGCCTGTTTTGAGCATCGGTGGAGGCGTTTCTGTCGAGGATGCCCACGCAATGCGTAGACGTCCGCGCAATGCGCTTACATCCCTAATAGATTCCCGCGTTTGGAGCTTGCAGAGGTGTTACACTTCCCATTGGGGGTCAATTTGTAACGCCCTCCTAGGATGACCGACCCAAATATGGGTGTTTTCTTCCTCATTCCTTCATATTTAGTCCTTAAACTTGCATTTATGGGTTGGAAGATCTCTTGACCACTTATGGACTTCATACACAAGTTTCACAATCTCTCTCCAAACACTTTACACTTCATAGCAGCAACATCAACACTCCACCACATCAGTAGAGAAAGTGTGGAACAAGACAACATTGCAACAGAGGCTTGAGTTCCTCTCATTTTCTCCCCCATTAGCCTTGAGTGCTCTTGGTGGAGGTGGTAAGCTTTCACTCCTCTCCTCTATTACTTGGTTGAGTAGCATAACACTGTTTTGTAGTGCTTTAAGTTCTTTACTTCATTTCTAATTTTCTCTCTATCTTTTTGGCTATCCATGGAGGTGGGAACACCAAAACGGGGTCTGACTGAGGTAGGCCCCTATACAGCCCCAACAATTTCTCTCTCCCTCTTGAGTGCAGGTATTGAAGACATTCACAAGCTAGAAGCTTCATCATCTGCACAGTTGCAATTATTTATTTCATTTCTCCTCCTTATCTTTACCATTTACTCTTTACCTTATCTCAGTTATATCATTTTATGTTATTTTACTGTATTCTATGTTTTTAGCATTCAGAGTAGAAGTGGTCATTTAGGCATATTCTATGATAAACTCACTCTATAATCCGTACGAAATGCCAGTGTGCCACGTTGTCGTCCTATTTTGTGCTGCTATCTTCTGGCCGAGAGTTTGTTAGTCTATCCAGAAAACCTCTGTCACCTGCTCTTTTAGAATATGAAACTTTCATGCTTTTCCATTGACGTAGTATAGGGTAGTTCACCCCGTGAGGTTCTCTGAGTGAAGAGAACTCGTGAGTAGCGAATCCACCTATATTATAGTATTATATTTTATTAATACTATATTAATATTATATCATATTATTATGACTTGAATCTTATGTTAAATCCTCTTATATTATTAGTTCTTGTTTGGGTAGGGATATTAATTGTTTGTTGGATTGTATTTTATTTAAGGGTGAAAATTAATTCACTTTTTAATTTTTTTTTTAAATTATTATTCTTTTTCATTGATTTATTGAAATTTTGATGGTTAGATTATAATATTATATTAATATTACTATATTATTATTTTTATTATATTATTATTAATACTGTATTATATTTTTATTATTATTATTTTTATATTCATAATAGTATACAAAATTGTTCATGTTGATTAGGCTTACAGATTTACAATGTATCCAACCTTGGAGAGCATTATAATCTATATGTCTATATATTGTGTCCATTACAATACAAAAAGAGTTAAGACACTTTTCTTTCTTTCTTTACATCACTAGTTTACAAAAATGGGATAAATCTTAAGTTTTTAGCCTTGGTATTGTTGATGGTCAATGTAACACAACAACATTAAACAAAATATTTCTACCCTATTTCTCCTGAAAAAGATAGATAACCTAAATCAACCTATCTTCCAAGGTCTTTGTAGTTGGTTCTCAACTGTGTTGACATTGTTCAGTGGCCTATGCAATTGTAATGTTCAAGGGGCCTACTGGTAAAAGGGATACAAACTACATCATATAAATTAATATAATTTTTTTTGGGGGGGGTGTAAAAAAATATCAAAAGATAGGGCACAGCTTAAGACAACAAAACATGAATGTAAATTTCCTTCAATTCAGACATAAAAACTTTATAATGAGTATTGTTTCCAAACAACTACACCATAAAATGATACAATCTATAGCACAATCTATACCATTGCATTCATTCATAGTGAAAATTCAAGACATACAAATCATTCACCATTCATAAACTTCAAAATTAACAAGAACATATCATCAACTCATCATTAAAATTCATAGATCAGTGAACACACAAAACCTCGTTCACAAATAACTCAATGAAAATAGCCTCAAATTCAAAATCTTCTATTGATTTTCACCAAATAAGAGAAATTTATGCACAACATTCACTGGCATACGAATGATTATTGTTAATTGACATCACCATTAAGACTGAAACTTGAAAATAACATAAAAAAACTGTAATGAAAATTGTAAAAATATCTAAATGTCTTTGCATAAAGTTGTAAAAAGAGTTTCTAAAACTGTAAAAATTCTCGTAACTTTCTCCTTAGGCTGCTAATCTTCCTTCAATTAGCCGACCTTTACAATATGGAGAGAAAAATTGCATTTAGACCAACCCTAACACTAATTCCTCCAATCAAAAATTAAGATCCACAAATTTAGGGAATCACTGGAGCTACACGAGATGATTGCCCTGCTGATCTTCAATTCACTTGTTGATGACTTTGTATCAAGATATGATGCACAAACAGGGAAGGTAGAACTACTGGGAACCTCTAGTTGAAGTGATGTCATGATCCTACAAAATAGGAGAGAAAGAGAGAGAGAGTTGTCTAGTTGGCCATGTCATTAGGTGTCCATCAGGAACAAAACATTCCATTGCCACTTTATTCCTACATTTTCTGCTCAAGCATATACTCATCATAATTAGTAAACACTTATTGGAGCATATCTTAATTTGGCCCCTCCACCCAACTATCTGCAAACTTTATTCTTTTCAACTCTACAGAAGCAAACTCTTGCATATCCCCAAGTTTAATAGGTTCTCTTCTAGCAGCCTTTATCTCCTTGATATCCATTAGTATATCAATCAACAATTCATCACCATCATCCCTCTTGTGCATCGCCTCCTCAAACCTACTATTCCATTTTTCCTTAAGTTTGTCAAGAGGGAGGCCATCTTTCAAGGGGATGTCTTCATTTACAAGCATAGCAATGACTACTCCCAACTCCTCAATTTGTTCATTCAAATCCTTCGCAGCCTATTGTACCTCATTCCTATGATAAAAAATGATTGAGGACAAGAACCTAATAATATTGAAGTTCTTTTCCATAAAGTCTGCATTATCCTCCTCAAGGATGCACTGCTCCAACAAAGTTTGTCTTGACAATTTATTGATGTCCTTCAACTTCTTTGTATAATCTCTATATTTTTCCTCTTGTGTCCCAAGATCCTCAACATGTGAATTCATGTCACCAACCAACTCCAATGCATCATCATGAGCTTTATAACTTTGAACAAGAACCTCCTCCAGTTTTTAGTTCAACCTATCAATCCATCTATCCAACATCCCCACCTTGCTCCTCATCTCAACAACGTCATCAACTTCTTTCTTACTTAACAAAATGGGAGTTGTAGGAGCAACAAATTGTACATAAACAAGAGATGATAGGTCCTTTAAGAATTCATGTAATTGATATAATTGAGCCTTAAGCTCATCCTTCCTTTGCTTATCCTTTACCATTCTTGAATTGGTGGAGGAGGCTACAATATCAATTAAGTCCATTTTCTGATTTCTTGTAGGCCTTCCCAAGTTCAGAGTCCCTAGACATTCAACCACAATCTCTCTAGCATCTATCAGCCTAATGGAGTGAAGGACTCTAGCCTTTTTCTTAGGCCTCTCCTTCTCAATCTCTTTCATCATGTCATCCCAGTTCAAAGGCTGGGGTTGGACTACTTGTTTCTTTTCTAGGTTGAGCTTCAACCATGTTGGGGCAACAGGAGTAATAACCATTTTTTGTGAGGAAGAAGTTGTGGTAGAGGAGAGAGGTTACAAAATGGTTTCCTTAGGTTGAGAATCAACCTCTTGTCTTTTCTCCTTTTCAACAGCTTCTTTTGCGAGCCTTTCATTTTCAGCCTTCTCACTTTCCTCCTCTAATCTCCTCTACTCATACATTTCATCTCTTTGTTTCTCTATTTCTTTGAATCCACATTTTATCTACCTCTTGTTTATGCTTGGATTGTTCTTCTGCTTCCAACTTCTTCAACAAGAGCTCATCTTCATCCTTCTTTCTTTGAGCTTCCTCTATAGCCTTGAACTTGGCTTCAAGGGCTTCTCTCTCTCTTCTTTGTTGAGATTTTTCTTCTTCCAAATCATGGATTTTCTGTAATAGAGCTAACTTACCTCTTTCCTCCTTGAGTTTCAGCTCTGCCTCATTTTTTTGCTGCAGGAGATCTTCCTTCTCCTTCTACTACCTTACAAGCTCTTCAGCTTTGGCCTTAGCTTCTAATTCCTATTGTTTGGCTAGTGCTTCAACTTGTGCTTTAGCATCAAATTATTTATGCTTTGCAAGTGCCTCAGCTTGTGATTTGGCATATGATTCTCTCTTAGCATCCTCAAACAATTTCCATTGATCCTCCAGAGTCAACGCATGTTCTTTCTCAATATTTCCAATGTTCTCAACAGACACAACTTTGGCAGGCTCATCATTTGACTATGTGGCCTTGGAATCAGAACTAATGTCAAGAATTTCAACCTCCATTTCCTTCTGTTTATCCTTTTAATCCTGATCATGAAGGCTTCCTTGAGGTACTTCCCTAGTGGAATCTTCTGGAAGGAGAGGTTGAGATGAAGTTCCTTCACCAACAGTAGTAGCTTCTTCTCCTTGTGGCTCATGAGTATCTAGGGTAGGTATTTCTCGACTATCCTCTCCTCCAGAGCTAGGAGGAAAATATTCTAATTTCTCCTTAGGAGCTATTCTCCTCTTTGTTCTCTTCTATCCTTGGGTTCCTTGTCCTTTCCTCTTCGTTGAAGTTTCTTTATCCTCATCACTACCCATTGGATACATCTATCCATTACTATTCTAGAAATCTATTTAATATCAATAAATTCTTCCTCATCCTAATCGATGGGGTCAAAGTTCTTGGTACCAATGTTTTAAGCCTCATAGTCAGGATCCAAAACTACACCATCATCATATAGTGTATCAGGAATGCCCTCTTTTACTCCAAACTCAATCATCAATGGAATAGGAAGCCTTTCATAGCTTCTCCTTCTAACATCATCCTCATCTTGCAAATCCATCCAAATATCCTCCAATATATTAAAATGCTTCTAAAAAATGGTAGGAAGCAAACCATTCATCTTATGTTTTGGATCAAAATGCCTCTAGGATGTATACAATCCCAACCTTAAGTGGCTCAACTCATCACATACTACTTTTGCAGCCACAAGATGAGCACAATTTTATTCCCCCAACTTCACGGGAAACTTGTGACATCTTGTTTTATGTTTACTTGCAAACTTGGCATTAACCGCCAAGGCCTAATATATGAATTCCATGAGGACAATCCTATCATTGCAACATCTTGGGAGTAGGTGAGGATGTCCATCAAATCCAACAACCTAGAAGTAAGAGAACTTGGGGTATTGGATATACCAACATCCCCATTCAGTAATAAAATTCATGGCATCTCTACTCAACTTGTATCCAACATCTCCAGTCAACTAGTTAATGATGACATAAAGGAATGCATCATTAAATATTCTATAATGTAGCTCTAATGTTTGCAAGGTTAATTGATCATAATGTGCCCATGCCTTCTTCTATCAAGGAGCTTCCCCTAATTTTCCTATTGCATTCAATATAAGAAATATACCCATCCTTGCAGCAACATATACAATGTATGAAGTCATGAAGAATTTATTTGTTTGATTCACCTTAATCAATTGATTGTGCAAGTTGTTCAACAAGATCATCGCCCAATCAAATTGTTGCTTTCCATCCAAAATTGCCTCAATAAAAGGAAACATCCACTCCTTGAAGCATGCAAAATCTCTTTTCCCCAATACTCTGGACAACATCATGATCAAATCATTAATATCCTTTTGGAAGTATCCCCTCTTAGGTTGATCTGCAACTTTAGTTAGAGACTTCTTTTCAACCTTTAACCATTTCTTATTCATGTGAGCCCTATTGTTTTCTTTATGGTTGTTGAACAATTGCAATGCCTCTGCCTCATTCAGTAACTTATGGTTTTGAGGGGTAGGTGCATTGAACATAAACTTCATCATTTGTGGGGAGAGATCAATGATTAAATTTCCTTGAATGTCCACACATTTCCTTGTTGTAGGGTTGTGAGCCCCTGTTGCTGTGATTATAAGCTCTGAGCACTAGAATAATAATGGGAAAATAGTCACATGTGCTAGCCCAGATTGGGCTAGCCTCAAAGTCCTCCCAATCACATCTTCAGAGAAAATTTCTACTGACAACTCCTCATAGTTAAATGGGCCTAGATTAGTATCAGTGATATCAGCCGAATCTGTGTCTAACTTGCTTGCAGTGAGAGTAGCACTCTTTTGCTTGCATCTCAAGGTATAGGGCATATCCTCCACCTTGATCTTCTATGGCTTCACTTGCCTTGAACTCTCGGCAGCCTGGCCCTCCACTTGTGAAAATTCTCTATACACTCTTGACATTGCTTATTCCTGCAAAACAACCCTGGATTAGACCAATAAAAAGCATGAAAATCAACATTAGAAGATTACCTTTTATATTGCCCCATCCTTCCCTAGGTAGCCTTTCATACTTAGTGAAACTTGAAACTTATCGGAGGTGGAACCTGGAAGAGATTAGGAATTAGAAAGCATCTAATATAGGTGGGATTGGGGTTGGGGTCAGTATCAGAATTAGAACTGGGATCAGAACAGAAATCGAACCTATAACCATTTAATAGTTCCAAGTTTGTTTTCCATTCCGGTTCCGCTTTTGCGAAAGGAAAAGGATACGAAAGTGAGACAAAACCTTATTGGGAGCGGGATCAAGATCATAACCAAACTCTAATGCACATACTTATGAGTTAAGTTCATTCTTGGCTCTGCTTTCACCACTTTACTATTAAACATGAAGCCAATTTAACCAAATGCTTATAACGACTTGGGATGATATCACAGGAAGGCACGATGAAACCCAAAGTAAAGGCGCGACTTCATCATTGAATAAATAGGGGTGTGATCATCTCACCTTGGGCACAATATGCAAAGAGACGGTGCACAAACCCTAGTTTGCACAACCTGTCAACTCAAGAAATTAGGGCATCAAAAACCTGACATGAAAGCCATTGAATCGACACAGGAATAAGTTCAGAAGGGTCATTAAACAGATTTCAAAGCTTTTAAAGCACAATAGATCCTCCAAAAATGAAGCCCTAAGCGAAAACTAGGGCATGATAGTACAAATTCCACCAAAATGGGAAAATGATCGGGAAAAGAAAAAAGAAAATGGGAAACGGAAGGAAAAACAAAACAAAAACCAAAAAAGCAAGTGAAACACAAACACAAACACACGAAGATTCATGAGAAAAGGTCTCATGAATGCGTGACGAAACCACGAATAGGAAACAGGAAAACAAATAAAACAGAAAAAAAGTGAAAACCCACCTACCTCAAAATGCTACCAAACAAGATGAAACTCAATCTGAATCCGCTTGCAAATGCTTTCCCTCGACCAAATCGTGCTCCTCTTTCACACTTTCTCAGCTTTAGTTTGCTAAAACAACTTAGGCAATAAATATAATGAGCCAATTAACCTTGATTAAGGTTTAAAATCCATTTCACACATGTGAGGAGGTTGTAATTAATGTAATTAATGTGGTTGGTTGGGCACAGAGTCGAAACGAGACGAGTACACAAAATTTGCATACACTAGAGGTAAAGCGAAAACATAAGCAGAGTTGAAATGGAATTAGGAACTTGATGTAAACTCTACATTCCATTCCAGTTCTAGTTCTGGCTCCATGACAAGGAAAACAACAACAAAGAAGCGGGGGGTGGAATTAGAACCAAAACCGGATCCAAAACCTTTTGCAAAGTTCCAGATTTGATTCTGATTTTGGTTTGGCTCCCACAAAAAAGGAATGAACACCGACACAAGAAAAATGAGAAAAGGAAAACAAAAAGGAGATGGGACTAGAATGAAACTGATCCCAAACAAGAAAAAAATGACGACAAAAACACAATGAAAACCAATGTGAGCGGGATCAGAACCAAAATTGGATCTAGAACCTTTTGCAAAGTTTGAAGTTTGGTTCTGATTCAAATTCTGCTTCCACCAAGAGGAAAAGAAACCAAAAGAAAACAAAAGAAAACTCAAGGGAGAAATGAACCCAAGAGTGCAAGGAGAACCAAAACAACAAAGAAAACCAACAAGGAAAGAACAGGGCCAGGACTAGAACCAAATCCGAACTTGGAACCTTCACAAAGTTTTGAGTCCAGTTTCCATTCTGGTTTTGCTCTCGCCAAACAAAAGGAACAAGAACTTAAGAGGAAAAAAACAACTCCTAAGACCCAAACAAAAACACCAAGGACAAACAAACACAAGGAAGGCCCATTTTGACCAAAAATTAAAATGGGGTGGTTATGCAAGGCATAAAAAATGGCAACTCAACTGGGAAAATGGTTT
>VDFB02236679.1:0-11192 GCA_007258455.2 Sequoia sempervirens
CATCCTTCTCTCTCTTGCTCTTCCCCCCTCTTTCTCTCTCTCTTTCTATCTATAGCTCTACCTCTCTCTACTACAAACTGAACATGACCCTGTTGGAACCTAATTATCTTCTTCATTCAAAGGTTTTGTTTCGGTCGAGTTTGGATCCCTATAAAAGGATGCATAATTGATTTGCAGCTATCACTTCTCCATTGAGACCTTTGTTGCACAAACAACATCATTTGCTAAATGACCTACCAATTGACCTCATGTACTCCAAAATATTTGCAAAAATAGACCAATTTTTTTCCTAATTGACTTTCCACACCGCTTCGGCGTACCCATTGCACACCAAGGTGCGATTGCTAGTTTTTATTGCATCTGATAACCAAAGTTCTTAAATTATCACCTCGTAGTCTTATTATCCAAGTTTTGCTTCTCTTTTCCTAGAGAAAGTTAACATATGGAAAGAACAGAGGGTTCATACGACTCACGAGCTTTGATTTAAAACATTTGCTTTTTAATGTTCTTGCTGTATAATTGGACTCAGATGAAGACAATTTGAGATCTTTTCTTTTGGGCGGTCATATATCAATCCAGTACTGAAAAAGTATACAAAAAGAGCTATTTTGCATGAACAGAGGGAAAATAATAATGTGGCAGTTTATATAATAATGATGGTTGGCTGATTCAATCACTAAAAGTTCATTCATCATGGTCTATCTCACAAAAGCATGCCTTTCCTCCAGTCACAGGTCTGGCGAACGGTGAACCAGTTATGGCAAGAATGTGAACTCAATCCCTAAGAGTGGTTACTATTTAAATGACTTACATTCTCGTTGTTCTTTATAGTGAACTTGTGGACTTCTTGGTAAAACTTACACGAGATGCTTGTTGTAAAAACAGGCTTGGACAGCAGCAAAAACATTTTAAAGCAGCTCATTCAAAAACTTAAAACATTCTGTAACTCTATAGAACTGAACACTTTCTTCTTCTCTTCTTGCTTGGGTTGAAATTAAATAGATTAAGAAGAATATATAGGCAAGTCAACAGACAAGCTGACAAGGACACAGGTGAGAGATACACTGGTAAACTGACAGACTGATTGATGGATAGAATGTGCTAATTGATGCCATAGAGTTAAAGGCATCCTTACAAGTGAATTCACCATGTGTATCTCAGCCAACTTTGCAATGCTTGAAATTTTGATCCTTTACACAAAACAATAGCAAATCTTTTATATTAACTTGACGTTGAAGCCCCATTCACTATGCACATTGAATAAAATATCACCTAAGAGATGGTATCAAATAACAACCACCACTTAACTATGCCAAAACATCCTAAGAGACAATATCAAATAAGCATTTCTTGTGAAATTGATACCACAACAATCTTGATTAGGCACATCAGATGTAAAGATAATTGAAGCAAATTTGATCAAAAAGTACCCCCAAAATAAGTGGGACTCAAATAATCATGATAGTTCTTTTGGAGCTCCAAAATCCAATGGCCTTATGGGGGATTCTAACCTAATGGCACTTCTGCAATATCAGGCTGGCAATTAGTTTAATAGCAGTCCATTGCAGGCATTTTGATTATACATGGTTAACAGAGCAATCCGTCTTTCATAAAAGTGTGCACGATCAGTCTATTTACAATGACAACAGGTTCCACCTTTTACATTTTGTATTGAGCCTTCCTTGTTATATAACAAGCTCTTGCTACAGAAAACTTAAAAAATGTTCAGAATTTAAATGACAATCAAGATGTTGCCAATTTTTTTTGGGGGTTCTCAGACTTTCTTTGAATCTGAATTGAAAATTCTTCTTGTTAGGAAGGATAGTTACTTTGTATGGAGATGTCCTCCATTCTGCTGCTATCATCTAGACCATCTTCACTGTCTTCTGAATGGCAATCCCCACTCAGAAAATGTGAACTGTCTTCTATTACTCTCAGCAAACATTTTTCCTCATTGGATAGCTGTTCAAGTGCCTTCTCGAATGAGGCTAAGAGTTCCGGGTCAAATAGAGTGTCCCAATTTTCCTTCTCAATAGCAGAAACTGAAGGACTAGAATAAGAAGAAACACTCGAGTCTCTTATAATTGTTGCTTTTTTGTCCATTTCATGAGCAGACAAAGAACGTACCTCAATTTCAGCTTCAGCAATCCGAAAATGCACAGAGCTTCCAGCAGTGTTGGTAGATGACCATTGATCTCCATGGATATAACTGCCAAAACTAGGAGTAGTGCTTACCCCTGGAGAATAGAGATGCCCTCCACTATTCAGCCAGTCTCTTAGGCTTCCAACTGCAGGAAAATTAGGAGTAGGTGGGATACTAATGGCATCAATATCATTAATTTTAACTCTTTCATGCAAACTTCTCTTGCTTGAATTTTGCTTTGTAGATTGATCTTTTTCTAAATTAATGTCTGCCGAACAAATCTTTCTTTCATTTGCCTCAACAAAATGATTACTTTCCTGTCTACTAATGTTTTCTGGAACTACCTCTGCAATACTATTGTTTTCATGGCTGATAATTTCATTTCCGGTATCTCTCAGATCAGAAGCAGCTTGGAGAACAGATGATTCCAAAGCACATATATGATCATCCTTTGATTCCTCTTTCCAGTCAATCATAATGGGGGTTATGTTGCTTGCTTTTGGTGGAAGTGAAACAGTTCTAATTACTGATCTCAAAGTGAATCCCGTAACATTTTCTAAGGCCTTGGGACCTAAATAATATAGGTACCTTTTTGAGTTCCTATTCCATAAGGAAGTCTTGCTTCCAGCAAGAATCATATCATATTCCTCCAGCGTGTGGAAATATTCCATAGATTTTGATCTTCCGCCTGTCCTTATAACTCTTGTCTTGTCGCCATTGTCAATGAATTTCTCAGAAGTATGATCAGTTTCTCCATCTTCCAGACCTTCCATGAGCTCCCAGGTTTTAATAATCTCTGGCTTGTTCTCCTCTCTAAATTTGCATTCTTCTGATTCTTCCTCTGTAACTTTGCATTCTTCTGACTCTTCCCCTTTGGGTTTGTGCTTTTCTGATTCTTCCTCAGTGGGTTTGCATTCTTCTGACTCTTCCTCCTTGAGCTTGTGCTTTTCTGATTCTTCCTCTCTTAGGAAACTCCCTGATTGCAAGTCTGACGTTACCATTTCAGGGTTTCCTCTTACAGTTCCTTTTCCTATAAAATTCTTCTGTTTGTGAGTACTCTCATTACAACTTAAATTTCTAAGATTGGTCATTTAAAATAAGAATCCAGCAATGATGATAAATGACATTCAGAATCGGAATCCTTACGCAACTTAGCTAATTGTTTGCATTTTGGTACTTCAGTGTTATAGCAATCTAGTCAAAGCCATCAATAGTGCTAAGTTATAATTAAATTAACTTCAGAGGAAAGTAAACAAATTAATGTATTGCAATAAGACTGACCTTCATTATCCTTGCTGATGAGAGAGGGCAAAGTCTCTTGTGTTGCTGCAGTAGAAACTTGCATAGTAAAATTGTTGTTCTTGCAGATCAGAGCCACAAACTGCTCATGGTTGTTTGCAAAGAGGAAATCTTCTATTATAGGTATTGCTGCAACTCGAGGAAATGGTCGGTTCAAATTCTGTTGGAAGCTCCTTGTTCTCAAAACCCTTTTAGATGATGTGCAACCCATTCCTTCAATACCAAAAAATCCAATTCTGAATCCAGTTTAGGAACCCTCAGCCTGGATTGAGTTCAATTCCCTACAGTCGTGTTTTACACCAAGCAAGCATAAAACAATGTTCAGAGAGACTGCAAGAAATCAAATGAACGTAAGTGCCTCACCGAAGAACCCTGTTTTGGTTTATGTGGATTGCATTTACAGATAAAATGGTTCAAGTTAATACAAATTTCAGCAGATCACTTTTTACTTCCACTATCTATGCGGCATCAGACACTTTACTCAAAATAATCAAGAGTGCATTATTCACAAGGCAAAATCTCAGTTTAAAAACCAAAAATTCCTGCTCCGCAGAGCAAATGTATGATAATGATGTTATTTATGAGAACACCGAATCGCATATACATTGATAAAGTACCAACCATATCTAATTGTAAAATCTTTTGCAAGTTCCCAGCTATTTTGATTACAGCAGCGGATTCTACACCGAGCAAGCTTAAACCTCGCCTTGAGAGGAGCCACAATAAATCAAATGGAAGTAAGTGCCTCACTTAAGTCCCCGATTGATGTGGATTTACATTTGTAAAATGATGTGAATAACCCTTCGAGGCAAGACCTTTAAAAGAGCCTGAATCTGGCCTAAACTGGCTAACTATGGATTCACAGGCTACAGATTGTCAAGATTTTGTTGCAAAAAAGGCCAAAATAACGGTTAACAACCGTTAGGCCAAGCAAACTTTTAAGGCCATAATCTTGTTTCATAAAAATTATGCCAGCAATTTTAGAAAATCTAGAAAACTACTCCAAAAACCGCTATATCTTCTGCTAAAGCAAGCGCGTGAATTGAAAAAGCATTCTACAAATTCAACGCACTTGATTTGCTATAGATGCCCTTCTATTATCTTAAAAGACGAGCCGCTGAGCAATCAATTTGGTCATCCTTGTTTTCAGTGACCAGGATGTCGGTATTAATTCGATCATCCTCAAAACTACATACAATTGACAAAGAACGCTTAAAACGCAAAAAATCATACCTTTTCATGGAGATTTCTACCAGCTATACGCACATATTGGATAAATTTAAAGCTCTGGTTAAATATTTGATCTTTAGCTCTTCATAAAGACTTTGACCAGCTCTGTACATATTTTAATTACATTTAAACGTCCGGCAGCATCAACAATCCCGAGGGTTGTATATTCTTCAGTATATTTATGTTTCGTTCAATAAAAAAATTTAGCGACTTTCGTGCGTCACTTAACGTTTACACTAAAACCTTACGAAAAGTAATCAGGCAATCTGCTATGAAAGCAACAATTAATGTCGTAAAGCACATGCTTTTTATCGATATAAAGCCATTTTAACCGCAAAAGACGACAGATTTACAGCATTTTTCGCTGTGGGGTTAAGTGCTTACAATACTTAGGGTTTTCTTCAGGTCAATAATAGCGACGGCTGACTAGCCACCGCGACTTACGCTCCATATAACGGCTTTACCTTATAAATTTTGACGTAATTTTGCAATGATAGTGAGAGATTGCAACCTTCTGCTTTAAAAAATTGCAAATTTCTCATTTTATACATCTGTCTTTCTCTCGGAGTGCCGAGAAAATAATATTTTATGCTGAATTTTAGTTTGAAAGAGTCATAAAGTTCCATGGCCGCAACTCTTATGCTAACCATTACATTAGAACAGATAAAATTATATAAAGCAACTACTTTTAATCCTTTCTTTACATCGAAACAGGCGAAATAATTCAAAGCAATTACTTTTTGCCTAATATGTATGAAATTCTGAGCATATGTACCAAATTTGAGTCAATATAATGCAGATAGGCGCTTCCTGAGTCGTTCTCTGGCGTTGGCATTCAATTTTGACGGTTTGAGGCCAAGTTTTTCGTTTTTTCTTTTCGATTTCACCATCATTTTTTTGCCTGTCATTTTGTTTTTCTCAAAATTTGGTCGTTGTTGACGGAATTCGGTCCCCACAAGACACAGTACTAAAGAAAAAGTGTGAATTTGCAGAAGAAAAAATGCAGGAATTCAATGTTGAGGCGGTTTGTATTTATTACTGTGGGGATGCACGGCAAGTGTTTGTCGAAATGTCTGCCAAAATTGTTTGTGCCTCATCTTCCGTGGAACGTCAAATCGTAATCTCAGTGTTCGTTTTGGTGTGGTTGTTGGCTCAGTAAGAATTTAATGGACCTTAGGTAGTTTCTGGCTGAGTTCCGACATCTACAAGTCAATAGGTTTTCTTCTGAGTTCAGTATTGTACGGTGATAAAACACACCCCACTTCAGTTTAGCGTTTAATAACCGATTTAAAGTAGTAAACAGCCATTAGATCTAAACTAGCACTTTGGGGGTGCAAGGGGTACGCCGATAGAAAAGTATAGTGAAGTATTAATGGGATTAGAGTGTAAATTAATAGTTGTACAATATTGTTTGTATTATATCAGAACAAGCAAAGATTAAATTTGACAATAGTAAATAGACATTATGAAAAAGATAATGGTTGTATAACCATTTGTTTGTCAAAGTAAAGAAGTAAACGTACAATTTGTTCAATAGTTGGGTTGAATGCTGAAATTAGCTTAAAACATATTGTAAAATATATACAGTAAGCATGGAGAATAACTATAGTGTAAAATCTATACAATTTTGTATGAATTATATAGTAAATGTTACAATTTTCATTCTCCCAAATATATACATAATTATAACTATGTATCATGAGTTGGTGGATATAGGGGCATGGGTGGATGCATGGGTAAATGAATGGATGAATGGATATTTTAGGTATGCAAAGGAGGGTAGGGATTATGTTGTGGTAAGAAAACTAATTTGGATTGAGGATGGTCATTTGGATAATAGTTGATGGCTAAGATAATGGTGGGTAGGATGAGTGATAATGACCCATGTCAAGAAATTTACCAAAAGCAAGTGTAAAGTTTAAACTTTAAATTGACCAAGATCAAGATGATTTGGAATATGGATGGCGATGGGGGAGCATTCATTTGATCGGTGGTTCATGGATGTATGGATTTTTTTATGGATTAGTTGGATGGAGTGGTGGATTTATTTTGGATGGGATGAGATGCTTATACCTGATTTGGCACATGTAGATGTTTCATTACAGACATGACTCTTGTTTGTTGGATTTTTTGTATGGTACTTGCCTAAAGTGACACCATTAGTGGTTTTCTATAGAGTACTTTGGGAGTTAACATCATCTAGATGCGTACATCGCAATAGGGAGCCAGTAGAGTCCTTATGATAAAGAGTTGTTGTCAACACACGGTTTATGTGAGAGTTGGATATCATGGATTTCAAAGTTGATGGTGGAGTACTTTGAGTGATATGAGATGTAGATTGTTTGGTTCATAGTTTGGAATCTTTGGGTTTCCAAACTTGGGAGGATTTGCAATGGTGGGTGGATATGGAGATTTGATTGGGACATTTATTTCCATATATATTGTGGGCCACTATTGAAGCTTTATTGTGTACTTGTGGACTTTTTTTGATGGATGACCTTCCCCTCTTGCTTTTCCACCATTATTTCTTTGACAAATGGTGGTTGATAGGGATGATTTTTTATTTTATTTTTGGGTATCCTTTTGCATTTTATTTGTCCACCTCAATCATTTGTTAATTTCTTTGATAAATGTTATGCTCATGTGGTTGGGCACAATTTGTGGGTGGGATGATTAATTATATGTATAGTTGTAGCATTGATAGCAGGTTTATCATAAGGACCCTTCATTCTCCCTATGTGGGTGTTGCACTAGACAAAGTTCCTGATAGTGTTGTAGAGTTATCACTTTAATGGTTGGGTTCTTTAATTGGTATAAAATGAATTGCTATGAAATTCTATTGGATCCTCTTTGCTTTGAGTTATAACTAGGAATTTAGAGTAGAGGACTCTTGCTCATTGATAATGATGTTTAGGGTAGGAGGCTTTTTTGTTTTTGAAGAACATTTACATGTGCAGTGGGAGTAAGCATCTCATGGGTAGAGGGAGGAGTAGGTGATATATGGATATGGTCATCATTTTGCGACATCTTGTATGGATTGGACACTTGATCTTGTTTCTGGATGTTGTTGTCTTCAATATGCTTTGGTTCATGTTCTTGACATGGATCAATTGTAAGGATGTATTTACTAGAAGTGGATTTGGAAATGACCATTGGTAGACTTTGGAAAAATATGTTCATCATACTTTGGAAAAAAGTATTTAGTTTTGTCCTTCAACTTTGGTTGAGTAGTGACTGTTGGTGTTGGATCTTCATTGCTGCTAGTTGTTTTAGAAGTATACGAATTTTGAGCATTCACCTGCATGCGATGAATCTTAGATGTAAATATAGAAATACTTATTTATATTATGTGAAGATGGTAATAAAAATAAAACAATGTAATTATATGCATAGCAATATTTGCAGTAACTTTAATTATGCTATGGGAATTTATAGTGTTTTGTATTACTTACGTGGATATTGAAAAGTGAATGTAAGTTCTACAACAATTTCATCTATGTTGGTTGTTTGTATTTGATGGGTCCATGTGTTGGCATTGGATGAATTGGCATATCTTTTTTGTGTTTTGCTTTTGTTATAATAGCCTGCACAATCTAAGAACAGGTTAGGCAACCCAATTTGTTAGTGCAATGATGGTTTTATGCAAACTGCAAAATTTGGAAAAAAAGGGTGAAAGATTATGTTTTGGGTGGAAGTAAATACTAGTAGCTATATTGAAGCAACCGTTGCAAGAGTATATGAATGTGGAACATCCACCTGCATGTGATTGCAAGTGTGGTGTAAGTATAGAAATAGTAAAATGTAATGTATTAATATCGTAAGGAGTAAGGTAAACAAATACAATGTATTGAGCGAGTGGTATGTTTATGTATGTGTACCTGTACTCATTATAATGAGAGGAGATGTAGTTGATGCTCTTCTTTTTTCCTGATAATTGTGTATGGATTATTCTTCATTCGTGAGTATCAATCAAAGGAAAATGATGGTTCGATCCTAAGTCCTTGTATTGATTTAACTCTAGATATAGCTGTAAAAGTCAATCCTTGTCTTTCTTTTTTACCTATATTGATAGTTGCTCTTTCGATTGTTAATCCTTGGGATTTGTGTATTGTAATTGCCCATGCCATGCATAGTGGTAGCTGTCTGTGGTTACCTAGAGATATTGGTGCTATTGGAATAGTTGTTGGAGCGTCTATGTTCCAAGGTGGGCCATTGTAAGTATCAAATTTTACTACTACATATAACGGTAAATTAGGTGGTTTAGAGCTTTCTGTATATACAATATCTAAGACCTCTCCAAGAGAACCATTTACAAGGCCTGCCTGAATCCATAGGTTTGTAGTTAGCATGATGCATTGGCCTCTACATAGGAGGAGTTCATGGGGAAGTTGGTCAACATCAATGTCGATGTTTGGTTTTGTGGATGTTTGTTCTGAAATACTTAGTGCTATAGGCTGATTTAACAAGTGAAGCTTTTTTTTGTTGTGTGTTCCAACTAAATCATTCGTAGGAAACAGGTGCATTGCTAGGTCAAAAGACGTTTTTTCATTGTTTGATAGTTGTGTTTGTGCGGTTCATTAGTAGCTCCCAATCTTGTTCATTTGGTTCTGCATTACGGATGTTTTGTAGAGTTCTTCGGAAGTTAGTTTGAGCTTGGGTGTCCCCATGTTGGTGAAATATTGTTTCTAGTGTGACAATAGTAGTGAATTGTTCCCATAGGGCTTTCACATTTGTGTGGGAGGCGTAGATAGGTTTGTCCATAACATGGGGTAGTTGTGCAAAGTCACCTACAAGAATGATAGATATTCCACCGAAGGCCAAGTGCTGATGGTGGGGGAAAGCCTCACGTAGCCTACTATCAATCTTCAAGAGTAATTTTGGGCCTAGAAAGCTCATCTCATCAATAAGGAGGTATTTTATGTGTCTCATGTTTTGTTGAAATAGTGCAAGTGATTGACCCTTTAATGGTTGCATTTCTTTGATAGGAATCTTGAGGGATGAATGTATAGTTGAGGCATGTATGTTGAATGCTGCAATTCCTGTAGGAGCAACTACAAGGAGTGGATTATGTTGTTGGGGTGCTAAACTAGAAAGGGAGTGTTTAATGCAATGAATGAGATAAGATTTACCTGTTCCTACTGTGCCTTGTATGATCATGTGCAAGGGTTTATCGAATGCACAAGCATTGCAATGGTCTAGTACAAGTGTTAGAGCGAGTTGTTGTTTCGAGGAGAGTGGATTTCGGAGGTTGTTAAACTCAAATGGTGTTTGGCCGACATTATGGTACACCTTGTTTGTGCTTACGAATTGCTCTGCAGTTTCATGTAAAGCTTGAGGCACGGTACGCTCATTCCAGTTGTTGGAAGTGTCAAAGTCACGTCTTCCAAGCATATCAAGGGAATTAAGATTTCCATGAGTACCAAGACCCAGTTGTGATAGGAATTCCCACTCATTCAATTGTATTGTATCTCCTATATTTCTTTCAAGCTCTACTTCTGCATCTTCTTGATTACCCTCTTCATTAGGTTTACGTTCAATATGCCACACATTATATTTAAGTATATATTACGTAATCAATGGAAAATCTCAGTTATTAAAGAGGGTTAGCACAATAACATAAAATTTCCAATGAAATAACAAAATTACAAAGGGAAATGATGTAGAGACAAAGGAACAATGTTACCCTAGGTCTTCATCTTCCATGGTTGACCTTTGTTACACCTCCTAGCTTGCTGTAAATAGAGATGCCCTCAGATTTGTATGAGCAACTATGACAAATGACAAGACCAAAGCAAGTTTTGAAGGATTTTATTGAAAGAAATGACTTGACAATAGACTAAAATGACAATGACTGCAAATGACAATGATCATAACCTAAATTGACAGAATGAGCATGAGATGGAGAGAGAGAGAGAGAGAGAGAGAGAGCTAAGAGAAAGAAAGAGCCAGAGAGGAACAAATGAGAACAAAATTGCCATTTTATAAAAACTGCAATTTTGAATGTGTGGCCAAGATGAGAAGATGACAAAAACCCTAGGATCAATGATCAAGATTGAATGTTGTATGCATTAGGGTTAGGTCAAAATTAGGGCAATGATAAAGATGAATGGTTGAGATTGAATTATAAAATAATTCAATCAAGGGCTGAAATTAAATGAGATGTCAAGAGATAAGATTTGATTTGGAAGATAAGATTGGCACAGACAAAGAGGTTGCTGGAGAAATTAAATAATAAAAATTATTTAATTTAGGTGGCCAATGAATAATTAAATAATAAAGATATTATTTAATTACTAGAGAATGTGACAAAAAGAATCATTTTGAATTAAATAATGATTTAATTCAAAATTCAAGAGAGTGGACTAAATTAAATAACTAAAATTTATTTAATTTAATGAGAGAAAAGGCTAATGAATAATTAAAATTATTTAATTATAGTGGAAAGTGGACAAAAATTAAATAAATAAGAATTTATTTAATTTTAGAAAGAAGGCTTAATTAGTGACGTAATTAAATAAAT
>VDFB02236680.1:0-22809 GCA_007258455.2 Sequoia sempervirens
CCTTTTCAACATTCTTATCATGTGCAACTAGCTGATCCAATCACCTTCGCTGATCTATGGAGTGAAAATTTTGTGGAACAAAACGAGCTATGAACTCCTTATCATGTTTATTTTTATCTTTCAAGGCAGCTTTTTCCTCACCATATTTGAGGATTCTTTCCTTATAATCTTCAATGACTATGTCCAAAAATTGACATCAACTTGATGTGTTCTTGCCTTAAAACGAGTCTTTGTCATCAAAAATATGTTGGTTCAACATCATATACTGCTTTCCCATCAAGAGGAATAGCTGTATCTAAAATCAAAAGACCATTTAGGTTGTTTTTTACTATGGATTGCTTCTTCAGCCTCTTGGGATTTAGGTCTAAAAGAATACATGTGCCACAAAGTCAATTTGATAGGAAGAAACAAGTTTCCTCTTTCTAGTTACATCAGATCTCACCCATTCTAGCACTTTTCTCTCCCCATGTCCTCCAAGAGGACTAGGGGAAGGAATGTGATAGGAGGAATAGGAAAACAAAAGTTGGAAGGTCCTATAGATGAGGTGTGGAAGGAATGGAGGGTGGAAAGGAAGATTTTGGATGTCAAGGCAACATCCAAAGGTACAAGTTAAAGGGAATGATACGAAGTCTTAGGAGGAGGAAAAGCAACAAATAGAATAGATGACACTATTTGAGGTTTTGGATTCAAGTAAAGGCAAGGAGGGGATTTTGTTCTTTTTCTAGCAACCAACTTCAGCTTTGGAATCTTCTTAACTATATCTAGAACACTTGTAGTTCGAGGAAACTGACTCTATTTTGCTTCTCAATCTCTATTGAGCTAACGACTATTGATTTTTGTCTTGTGTATAAAGAAGAGGAAGAGAGTACTACTTTTTGAGGATGTGACAAGCTAGCTAAAATGTGCCCTTTTTCTACACTTTTTTATGACTTATTTGCCTATAAAATCATCCTACTTCTATCCATGACTGATTTGATCTTGTTGGAGATAGAAGTTGTAAGAACCCCTGTATAATTTCACCAAAATCATACATTCCTCTTCATACACTGTCACATCCCCCGGATTTGTATCACACTGAAAAGAATAATCATCAAAATTGACAATTTATTGTTATTATATTTTAGTATTAAAATATGAAGTATTAAAAACACCAAAATAAATATTAAAGTATGTATATACATATATATATAAATGAATGCAATCTAAAAATATAATACTTCATATATTTAGATGTAATGTCCCCATTTTTGCGAGCATCAATTTTCAGAGGGATTAGCCTATTTCTTGACCCTCGTAGGCTAATAGTTATGGATAGAGGGTCCTCTGAGGCAGTTACTTGGTCAATTGGTGACATTACTTCTCTCCAGTGCTTTGTTAGGTTCAGGATTTGGCCTTGATAGGTATTTGTGGACTCAAATTGACGTACTTACTATTTATAGTAAGTCACTTTGGCAGTTGAGCTTGGAGTTACTATATTAGGTAGGGCACCTGGACACATGGTGATTAGTGGTGTTGACTTCAGTTTCAGATGGCGTGGCGAAATAATGAGCGTTTGAGGAGATATTAATGTTTATATTGCTTAAATGATATTAAATGTTATAAAGTGATATTATAAAGTTATAACTTAACTTCATAAAAGTGGGGCCATTTTAATGTTAATGAGAAATTAATGCCTTTATGAGAAAGTACGCCATATCTTGAGGATATATTATAAAGTCAACAAAAAGCAAATATTTAAATGATTAAAAAAAGCACAATTTGGATGGAATTGTTTGGGAGAAGTATAAATAGAGCATCAAAAGAAAATCAACCTCATTCTTGATGATTACTTGACTTTGTCATTTTGGTGTTCTTGGGATTTGACATGGAGACCAAGGGTTTCAGTCATCTTCAGCCATTGGAGAACGAAAACTCTTCAATGTTTATGCAATTTTGAGGTTGTGCAATACCAGCTGATATTATTGCATGTGAGAGCTTCATTCAGGAGTTCTATTTGTGCTTCATTGGATTTACAAAGAGATTCGGAAATAAGGGTTTCATCATCAGAGGATTGTTTCCGAGTATGAATGCTTTCAATGTAATTTCACAACTCTAATATAATATTATATTTGTTTTTAGCATTTCTCTATTTGCATTGATTTGGTATTTTATGCATTATCTGGCGAATATTTCAAAACATCAAACCAGCATTTGCAAAACTAGATTCAGGGAGAACCTAGGGGTTCCTTATCACTTTGGCAGTTGAGCTTGGAGTTACTATATTTAGTAGGGCACCTGGACACGTGGTGATTAGTGGTGTTGACTTTAGTTTCAGATGGTGTGGCGAAATAATGAGTATTTGAGGAGATATTAATGTTTATATGGCTTAAATGATATTAAATGTTATAAAGTGATATTATAAAGTTATAACTTAACTTTATAAAAGTGGGGCCATTTTAATGTTAATGAGCAATTAATGCCTTTATGAGAAAGTACACCATATCTTGAGGATATATTATAAAGTCAACAAAAAGCAAATATTTAAATGATTAAAAAAAGCACAATTTAGATGGAATTGTTTGGGAGAAGTATAAATAGAGCATCAAAAGCAAATTGACAAAATCAAGTTATGCTAATGTTGCAGCAGTTGCACTTCTGTGTGGGACATTTCATAGTCTTCTTTTGGATTTCCAGTGTAGTGGAGTTTCTTTGCAGTCATGATTGCTTGGGGACAAGCAATCTCAGGGAGGGTGGACTATAATGTCCCCATTTTTGTGAGCATCAGTTTTCAGAGGGATTAGCCTATTTCTTGACCCTCGTAGGCTAATAGTTATGGATAGAGGGTCCTCTAAGGCAATTATATGGTCGATTGGTGACATTACTTCTCTCCAGTGCTTTGCTAGGTTCAGGATTTGGCCTTGATAGGGATTTGTGGACTCAGATTGACGTACTTACTATTTATAGTAAGTCATTTTGGAAGTTGAGCTTGGAGTTACTATATTTAGCAGGGCACCTAGACACATGGTGATTAGCGGTGTTGACTTCAGTTTCAAGGCGTGGCGAAATAATGAGCATTTGAGGAGATATTAATGTTTATATGGTTTCAATGATATTAAATGTTATAAAGTGATATTATAAAGTTATAACTTAACTTTATAAAAGTGGGGCCATTTTAATGTTAATGAGCAATTAATGCCTTTATGAGAAAGTACGCCATATCTTGAGGATTTATTATAAAGTCAACAAAAAGCAAATATTTAAATGATTAAAAAAAAGCACAATTTGGATGGAATTGTTTGGAAGAAGTATAAATAGAGCATCAAAAGCAAATCAACCTCATTCTTGATGATTACTTGACTTTGTCATTTTGGTGTTCTTGGGATTTGACATGGAGACCAAGGGTTTCAATCATCTTCAGCCATTGGAGAACGAAAAATCTTCAATGTTCATGCAATTTTGAGGCTATACAATACCAGCTGATATTATTGCCTATGAGAGCTTCATTCAGGAGTTCTATTTGTGCTTCATTGGATTTACAGAGAGATTCAGAAATAAAGGTTTCATCATCAAAGGATTGTTTCTGGGTATGAATGCTTTCAATGTAATTTCACAACTTTGATATAATATTATATTTGCTTTCAGCATTTCTCTATTTGCATTTATTTGGTATTTTATGCATTATCTGGCGAATATTTCAAAAAACTTCAAAACATCAAACCAGCATTTGCAAAACTAGATTCAGGGAGAACCCAGGGGTTCCTTATATTAGATATGTATAAATGCAATCTAAAAACATCATTATAATTATGAAATAGAATAAATGATATTATGTGTTAGTGTAAAATAGAATAAATGATATTATAAATAATGATATGATATAAAACAATGAATAACTAAAAGCATCGATCCTATGAATTATCATTTAAGATTGGCCAAAATAGTGTTAAAGATAACTAGCGTAAAGTAAACCAAGTCACCGCATAAGAGAAAAGACAGATCCATTCAAAAGAAGCCCACTGTTTGGGAAAGGGTGTGATCCTCCACCAAAATTGAGGAGTATTTAAATGAATAGACTTGAACATTTAGAGGCATCGGGGGAAGAAAGGAAAAGACAAAAGCATTAGTGGTAAAAAGTAAAAACAAATCAATCAAGCACCGTCGGAGATCTTTATCAGGTAGCTATTAAAAGTCATAAATCAGAATACTACTGGTAATGTTATTAATCATTGTGAATAAGATAATCTTATGTTGCTTAGGAAAGCATAGTGGTTAGGTGATATTTAATATCATTTATGATATCATTATTGTTATTTAGTTACTATGTTATGAATAAAAATAATTATGTGATAATAGGGAACCATAAGTGTAAATAATGTCTGATGCATAATGTCATTTAGAGTATCATTATTATTATCTAAATGCAAAGTAATGTTGATATTAATGTGTTAATGAGTAACAACTTATAGATAACATTTTATTGATACTACTTATGGATATTTAGGAGTGATAATTTTATGTTATACATAGATATTCTCGTTGATGTCAGTTATTCATTTATGTTACTTAGGAAGAATGAGCCATGTGCGACATTATTAGTCCTTGCTGATATAGTTATTTAAGAAATCCATCATTGTGTTTATGCCCTCACCATGGTAGGAAAAAGGGGAATTGCCAAGGAGGTATATCAAGGGGTCCTCTTCTAGATACGCCACCCAAATGAGGGGACAAGATGAGTTCCCATGGGCCGAAGGGGTACTGTCATTGTCTCAACAGGTATTGCTTTTGGGTCTAGAGGAGTTGAGCCGCCAAGACACCTTTTGCAACTCCTAACCACCCACCATGGCGTAATGAGTTGGATAGATACTTTAAATATGAGATAGTAAAACCAATACATATCCACACCATGGATAAGGGAAGGGAGGAATTGTCGAGGGAGTACAGTGAGAGGGAATCTTCTGGATACACCATCCAAGAGGGGACGAGATAAGCCCACATGGGCCAAGGGGGTACTTGTCGTTGCCTCAACAGGTGTTGCCCTTGGGTCTACAAGAGTTGGCTACCAAGACACCTACTACAACTCCACTTACCCCACCATGTTGGTGTAATTAGTTGGATAGATACTTTAAATATGAGCTAGTAAAACCAATACATATCCACACCATGGATAACGGAAGGGAGGAATTGCCGAGGGAGTACAGCGAGAGGGAATCTTCTAGATATGCCACCTGGGAGGGGACAAGATGAGCCCACATGGGCCAAGGGGGTACTTGCCATTCCCTCAACGGGGGCTGCCCTTGGGTCTAGAAGAGTTGGCTACCAAGACACCCGCTGCAACTCCACTTACCCAACCATGTTGTCATGAGTCTACTAATACTTAGAATATGATTTTTTGCTAGTTATTGCTATTGTGATAGGTCATCTGTTAACCAAAATAATTATGGTGGTAATTTACCATCCATGTGCAGGATTTCAATCAAGGTTTCAATCAAGTGAAAAGTATTCTCTAACTCATTGGTCCATTTGGAAATTAAGGATTTAGGGTGAATTTAGGGCATTCCCAATTGGAGACATTACATACACATTTTGTCAAACACTTTGCATACTTCCTTAGGTTAAGAGGTTTTCTTTTGAATTTTTTTGTTACTCAGATTTGTGAAGAGTTTATTGCATAATATTGATGCCAAATGAATAATAAATTAAACACAAAGCAACATACATTCATATGTTGGAAGAATGATATAAAATGTGAGCATAGAATCTTTTAATGTAAATCTGAAAACAAGTATTTAACAGTCCAGATCTGACCTCCTTGAAATGTGCATACAATGGTTGACCAAATCTGATACAACATGATTAATGATAGGCTACAAATAAGCTCAGAAATTTTTTGTCAAAAGAATCCTCCAAATGCCTCAGAAAATCCCTGATTTTATGCCCTATGACTGCTCCAAAAATCTGCAAAATAAAATCACCCAAATCTGCTATTATCTGTAAAATAAAATTGCCCAGATGCTTGCAATATTCATCCTCAGAAATGGAGCTGATATCCTCTGAATAATTTAATAATATGTTCAGAAAATAACCCTTTTATTAAACATTAACCCCACACTAGAACTTAATGCCTAGGGTCTTGATACACCCAGCAATAAACATAAACCTTAGTTGCCCAAAAATCAGCAATCTATCACAGCGACCAGCATAGAAATGGCCCAGATATATTCACCATTCATCCAAATCCTCAAACAATAATTTTAAAAATTTGTCTTCAAGGAAGACATCACAAATTTCCTCAAAATTATCTTTGCAGCAATTTATTCTTTGAAGCTCCAATCTTCCATAAATTGATCAAATAAGCTCAAGATTGAATTTTGAAATGAATCCACCCAATAGGCTGAATTGGTTTTCGTCCAAACAACCATCCAACCTAAGGATTTTCATCCTAGGGCATGCTGAACCTGCAAACACAAGCTCTCCAAAATTCTCTGATAGAAAATATTAAAACCAAGATGTCCAAATGATTTACTCTCCTCTCTTTTTGAAGGTTTATCTGAGTCTTCTAGAAGAATCTTATTTAACCTCCTCAAGGCTTCTAGAAGAAAACTTTATTTAATAAAGTGACTTTATAATATCTATTATTTTTTATCGAAGTCACTTTAATTAAATTAATTAAAAGTAAAGCTATCCTTATGATTTAATTTATTTGGACAACTTTATAAATAATTAATTTAACTTTATCCCCTTATAATGCTTGAACATAGCCTATGGGAATAAAATAGGCTAGATGGCCCTGCTGGATGATCATTCAGAAAAAGGAGACATTACAGAAGTATTTTGTTTGATGATCCAAATTACCAAACATCGATGGTGTCGTTTTGAATTTGCTGATATGAAGTGAGGAGATAAAATCTTTGAATCTGAGTCTGAAATGTCTTCAAGCACTTCTTTATAGATGAAATTAATCATTTGTTTTATAGTCAATCCACTATGTTCCCTCCTCACCTCATATTCATCACTAAAGTTTTCCCAAAAAGTCGTATATTCTCAGTATGTGCTGAAAATAGTGTCCCAACCTCTCATTAAAGATGTCTCTAGGATAATAGGTGCTTTTTCATAGAAAAGCTTCTCAACATCTACATCCTTTGAATCAAGGGCATTTTTATGCTTATAGAAACCCAATTGAATAAGGAAACTAATTGCTTGCTTGTGTTTATCCCTCTATATTAAATGAATTTTGAGCCACCTACCTATAAAACCCCAATAAAAGCATCTAATCACTAGAATAACATGGGGACATGTAGGCAAAAGAGATGAAGCTAAACACCCTATGTAGCTGAAAATGGGGAACTAGATGAACCAATTTTCCCACTCTAATATTGCAGCCCTTGCTTGCTTTGAAATCTTGATATACAACTTCTCATCCATTTTTCTACAAAATGCATCAAGAAGGTGTCATTTTCCCTTCAATAGTGTTTCAATAACTAACTATATTCGAGCTAAGGTAAATGCCTATAAAATTATAAATACAAGTGGTACTAAATGAACCCTCTCGTGACAATCTTGAAAAAGGTTGTCTCTTTGCAAATGCATAGACCAAATAAGATAACATATGAAACTTGCAAGTGCACTCAAAGTCTACCAATTGTCTATGAATACACTCACTGATTAAGATAGCCCATCCAAGTAGATTTATCTTTTGCGTATTGCACTCATAATGTAAAACATTCATGGCCTAAAAATCCCTCCCTCCACTTATCCCATCACTCAATTAAGAAGAGCGATCATAATGGCAAGGAACTTATTCCTTCTAAACACTTTCTAGACTCATTTCTTGCTCTCTTTAAACCAATGTTTGTTCACACACTTTTTGTAATATCCCTTGCTGATATAGATGTGAAAAATGAAGTTTTTGCACTCAAGGAATATTGTCAAACACTTGGCATTCAATGTCTGAACCCGCTGTTATGAATTTTCTGATTGTCCTCTTTGAGTTCGTAGGCTGCAAATGAAGTTATTGAATGCCTCTAACAATGCAAGGTTGTCATAGAAATGATATACTAGCTGTTTCAGACCTTTGGCATACATGTAAATGACTGAAATTAACTAGTACAGCTAGTTGGCATAAAGACAAACACTTTCCATGCATCTCAGTGTACACCTACAACCACTAGGCATTTAAGCAAACACTTGGCAAGCAAAGGCTCTTAACAAATATGTAAACCACTATGCAAAATGTCACTTTCAGCCAATAGGTATTTTCACAAACATTTGTCCAACATACTTCAAAATAAGGAAGTCTGAAAACTAGATTAAAGCTGATATAAAATTCTGATTACAAATTTCAGACTTTGAAGATGCAAAATATCATTAACTATCAATGTCAAAATGAGGCACAAATAAGCTCTAATGGCAGTCCCAAAATCTGCATACTATATACTCAGAAAATTCTAATATATATCAAAATAGAATAAATAATCAGTCCTTCTCAAAAATGCAAAATCAGATGATGTCAGATAATCAGTGTGGTGCTCAAAGTGGGTTATCAGTCTCAATGTCAGATATGGAAATTAGAGCCTCATGAAAGCTGATATGAAGCTCAATGAGAAAGACTGAAAATATCTTCCCCTCTCAACGCTGCAATGAAAGCACAAGTTGAACTCCTGCAATGAAGTCCACAACTGGAAACAATCTCAGTTATAGTTTCATAGCCTCAAAGTTGCACAATCAATGGGAGTGATCATTCCCAATGACCAATGGAATAATCTGCAGAAACCCTAGGCTTCTCCACAACATAACAAGTATCAAATATCCTGGATGATCAAAAATGAGCCCTTAATATCCTTTTATACTTTCCTTGGATGTCTCACACACTTTTCTTGCCAATGTGGGATAAAAGATATATTTTCCTCACCACATACTTTAATTTTTATTTTATTTAATATTTTATAATTGCAATTTATTATAATATAAAAATATAATTTATAAAGTGCCATCATAATATCATATCATCTAGAAAACACAATATGTTTTCCAACACATTATGTTTTCAAACATTCAATATACAATTGGAAACCTCTGTATAACCCCTGAATCCATGAAAGAAGCCAACCTCCAACTAGGTAACTGCCACAAAGACCCTCTAATCAAGCTCCTTAGCCTATGAGAGTCAGGAATAGGCTAAACCCTCTACAAACTAATGCTCATGAAAATGGAGACATTACACTTTTGGCATTCAAGGGTTTTCATGTTCAACATCATTCAACACTTAACTAAGTCAAATTCTTGGGTTTCCTCATACAACGGAAAACAAAAAATGCTATCAATGGAGTTGGCACCCAGTTTGCAAAGAACTTGCCCATTCAATGAGCCTAGTCTTAAGAATGTAGTGGTTGACACAAGCAACAAAATTCCTAACCTTTTGTTCTCCAATTCTATCCCGAAGTCTTTTCGCTATCTTATTCCCTCTCCAAATGCATTCTCCTAACTCTAATTCTTGGGCATTGACATGCCCCAAATTGGTATCCTTGATCTGAGGATATTTGGACACTAGTGTAGACACTAAAATAATTCCTCTTATTATCATATTAATTATTCACATTATCATTTACTGTTATTATTCATTATTAATCATCCATTGTCATTAATTATTAATTATTCATTATTATTAATCATTTAATTTAATAATGTTTTATTATTTAATTAAGATTAGCTAATTATTCATTCAAATAAATTAATAAATTTCATTATTATCCCTTCACAAGTTAACTCATTCTTCAATTTAGCAACTTTCTCATCGAAAAATTTATTAATAAATTCATAAATTCATAATTATCTTCTCACAAGTTAACTCATTCTTATAATTAGCAACTTCTTCTTCTCATTATCCATTTAATTAATTAATAAAATTCATTATTATCCTCTCATGAGTTCAAAATGGCAATTTTCCATTACCATTTGAGTTAACTCCTAATCTTTGATCAAATCCTCACCATTCATATTATTTTTCAAAAGTTCGTAAATTCATCATTTTCATAATCACAAATCTTCATGCAAAACAACTCTCATCAATTTTATTTAATTCAAAAATCATTAATGTTATGCTGCAGAGTTGAGCATCCACATTATTCAAGTCTTGAGCAAATCACCTGACTACACTCAATCTGAGGTTTGTGGTTGAATTTAAAAATAGGATTATAATTTATAACTTTTAATTCTTATTTTATTCTTTTCAATTTTTTATTGCAACGACTAGTCTGGAAGGAGATTCCCATCATTTGGAAATAGTACTGCAATTTTATTTGTGGTGAGAAAGGAGTTTCTCATTGCTGATTTTACTCTAAACATTTGCTTTTCTTGAAATGCGTCATGTCCCACATTCACCAGTATTTGGTAGTAATGAGGAGTTAGCCTATCATTTGATCCTGAAGTAAGGGTGAAGTGTTCGGGGAATCCATTTTGGCGGTTGCTTTCGGTGTTGGTTAGCTCAGGTTTGCGGTGTGTCAAGTTTGGGCCTTCCGCGAGAATCTTCGAGAGTCTTTTGAGAGAACTTTCTATTTTTTAGAAAGTTAAGGTCGGCCAGTACTGCTATTTGGTGAGGCACGGTGCACTTTATCATTTCCGAGATTGACCCGATTCCCCGTGAGATGGTTGATTTGACGGAGAAATAAGGAGTAATTAATGTATTATTAAATATTTAATAATTTGACTTTATTATAAAGTCACTTTATTGAAATATTAAAGTATTTAATTAATTGGCTCAATTATAAAGTATTTAATTATACTTTATAATATATTATTATAATGTGACTTAATGAGTATTTAATGCTCATTAAAAGTGGACGCCAATTATTTAATCATTTTTCCTAAGTTCAAAAGTGAAAATTAAATCATTTATTTAAATGATTATTTTAATGAAGAATTAGGTCGAATTTTTCAAGAGAGAATATATTACTCTTCACAGGCAAAATCGAACTATCTTGTTTTATTATTCAATTTTGTCTTCTGAGCATCTGAGCTTTGGAGTTTGCAAACCCTAGGGTTTCTGGCAAACATCGTTTCTGGAGAACGTAACCTCTTCAGAGATCAGGCATACTGAGGCTGTGAGATACCAGCTGAAGATTGCACTTGGTGATTTCATCCAGAAGTCACAGATTGAGCATAATCATTGAATCAGACAGAGATTCATCAGTATTCAGCAGAGATATTTACTTCCTTTCAGAGGCGACTTCATCCATCACCACTCATCAGTGTTTTGGCACGAGTTTCAAGGAATCCGTACTGTCATTATTACTGCTGTACAGGCCGTACCAGCAGGAGCCGTACATATTCATTCCCAGAGGAACGCCTCCCCTACTCAGCTTCTGGCTTGGGGTTATTGGGCGCTTTGGTCAACTGAGATTGTGCGTTGGTCTTGGAGCTCAGAGGAATCTTCATTCATTCTGGCCGTACATTCTTTAAATCAGCTGCAGTCGCCATTTTAAATCAGGTTTTTCTCATTTAATAATCTGTATTTCCTTCATACTCTGCAACTGGCTATTGTAAAATTCTTGGAAGTGAAATATAATGCAACGCCTATCATTTATGATCAAAAACTAGGCCTATATTGATTTCTAGAATTTATTTTGAATTTATTTGCATTTATAAGCAAAATCGCATTTTTACATTTTTGTCAAAAAACCTTCAAAATCACAAAAAAAACCAAAAATTGCAAAAACGACAAAAAAATCAATTAGGGTTTGAACAGAGAACCACCAGGGTTCTGACAGTGGTATCAGAGCACAGATCTCCTGCCATCCTGTGCTTTTTTCAGTGATTATTCAGAATACAGTGCATTTCTGGGTTGCCTTTTATGAACCAAGACATTATTCAGTATACCAGAGGTGTAGGGACAGGCAAAGACGAAGACTGGACAGGTCCTCCGATTCCAGAAGGTCAGACAATATCAGGAGTGCTTGGTTTTCACAGATCCAGTTCAGACGGTAGTGAAAACAGTGTAGCAACACTAATGGCAGAACATGAGACTTCCTCAGAGACTCGCAGGGATGCAGGGAAGGCACATGCAGAGGGTGATATCACCGATGAGGAGTTTAGACGGAGACACGACAACATGATGGATATGATGTCGCAGTTGATGGGTACTATTAGGCAGTGTACGCCCACACAGCCTCATTTCATCCAGATTGGACAGACGAGCGGGACCACTCCAGTGGATCAGCCATTGGCATCAGCTCCTAGGCAGCCGTTACCGATCTATCAGGAGCGTAGGCCAGGCCAGCCTACTTTCTTACCCAGAGATACTCCACCACAGCCTCCAGGGGCAGAGCATCAGGTGCATCATCAGGACTTCCAGCCACAGAACGGCATGTCAGTGGCAGACTTGACGAGATTTCATGGTGAGTACATGTCATTAGCGCCTGAGATCCGGCAGGCACTTACATTTCATGAGTTTATAGATGTCTATAAACCCAGAGGAGGAGGTAGATTTGATCGTAGACCCCCACAGCAGCAGCAGCAGCAGCCACAGGTGAATAGAGACTTGCAGTATGCAGTGAGCAAGATTATGCTGCCATATTTTGATGGGTCAGAGAAGACATCAGCTAGGTCTTGGGTCCAGAAATTGGACAACTATCTGTCACTTAGGCCTATGCAGGAGGATGAGGCAATTAAATTTGCCACTTTACATCTGGACGGAGTAGCGAATGATTGGTGGCACCACGGCATGTACACGTTAGGCCATCATGCGGTTAATACCTATCAGGAGTTCACGAGCAGATTGATAGAAAGATTTGATAGGAAGGATCCAGAGTTGTATTTCAGAGAGTTGGCTCAGCTCAGACAGACTGGTAGTCTGGAGGCATACATTGGCGAGTTTCAGAGAGTGGCAGTCATGGTGACTGGCATTTCAGAGAGGAGACTCATTATATTATTTGTTGAGGGTTTGACAGAACCCATGAGAGGTTGGGTCAAGGCCTTTGACCCTCCCACACTTCAGGAGGCCATGCGGAAGGCACGCAGCATGGAACTTGCCGCACCTCGCAACAAGTTCAATTCAGGGTCCACTCCATACACGAGACCCAACAGGCCTTGCGATAGAAACAATGACAGAAATAGACCCTTTGACAGGAGGAAGGATCAACAGGATCCTAAGAGACAGAATGCACCCCCGTTTGACAGAGAGACTTTGAACGAATTACGTAAGAAGAAGTTGTGTTTTGGTGCAAGGCACCCTATGATGAAAAGCACATATGCCCACTTCGTCCGAAAGTCAAAAATAATCAAATGGAGTGGTATTATGAGGGCGAAGAGCAATCTGATCTGTCAGACCAGCAAGCTGATTCCGAGCCTTCAGATGATGAGAAGTCCGAAAATGAGAATGAACATGAAGGTGGAAGGAAGCTACAGGAAGCCCATCTGACTAGTCTTCAGAGAGATGGTTCATTTCGACTCCGTGGGCTCTTAGCAGGTCAGAAGGTGATTACTTTGTTGGATACGGGTGCGACACATAATTTTATTGATGCACGTCTAGTGGAGAGGCGTGGTATCCAGACAGAGGCTTTCGAGGGTATCCGAGTTAAGGTGGCTGACGGATATACTCTCAGGTGCGACAGAAAGATTACTGATCTTCCGATGAGATTGAACAACTATGAATTCAAGACTGAATTCTATGTTGTTAATATGGGTGATACAGATGTGGTATTGGGGATGGCATGGTTACATGATTTGGGTGAGTTCACGCTCAACCTACGGGATATGGAGATGAAATTTAAGGTTGACGGAAGACCACATGTCATCAAGGCAATACGGGACAGTAATCTTAGGATGGTTTCATTCAGACGGATGGAGAGGCTCAGTCGTCATGATATGGTTGACTGGGCGGCTGAGTGCATGTTGATGCCAGCCCAGCAGGAGCCGCAGAAGGGTGAGTACCACCCTGACATACAGATTTTGAGGACTAAACACTCCAAAGTGTTTAGTGACATTCCACCTGGTAGACCTCCAGACAGGGGTACGGAGCACATTATCGAGTTGGAGGAGGGCGCAAAGCCCGTTATGATCACTCCCTACCGACATCCGAAACGACTCAAAGATGAGATAGAGAAGACCATTAATGAGTTGTTAGCTATGGGCCATATCAGACCTAGCAAGTCCCCTTTTGCTTCATCGGTTGTATTGGTGAAGAAGGACGGATCACTTCGGATGTGTATCGATTACAGACAGCTCAACAAAAGAACAATCAAGAACAGGTACCCTATTCCACGTATAGATGAGCTGATAGATGAGTTGCACGGAGCAGTCTTCTTTACGAAGATTGATTTGAGATCAGGGTACCATCAGATCCAGATGAGGGAGCAGGATATTGAGAAAACCGCTTTCCGGTGTCATTGCGGTCACTTCGAGTTCTTGGTTATGCCCTTCCGGGTTAACTTATTGCCACCTTCGAGGGCAACTATGAGCAAGGTTTCGATTAACGATTGAAGTTGTGTTAGTCTTCGCCATTGAAATATTTTTGGTTTATAGCAGGTCATGGGAGGAGCATCTAGCTCATTTGGACACAGTCTTGGGTATCTTAGCAGATGAGTCTTTCTATGCTAAGGAATCCAAGTGCGAGCTTGGCATGGAGGAGTTGTTATATCTGGGGCACATCATCAGTGCCAAGGGAGTGAGTATGGACCCTGAAAAGGTCCGAGCTATTGTTGACTGGCCGGTACCTGAGAACCTTACGCAGCTCAGAGGCTTCATCGGGTTGTGTGCATTCTACAAGAGATTTGTTAGCGGGTTCTCACGTCACGCCGCACCCCTTACTGACTTGACGAAGAAGGGGGCTTTTCTTTGGTCACCACAGGCGCAGGAGTGCTTTGATAGGTTCAAGGTGATCATGACTTCATGTCCGGTGTTAGCTTTGCCTGACTTTTTGAAGTCATTTGATTTATTCTGTGATGCTTCAGGAGAGGGCATTGGTGCCGTTTTGATGCAGGAGCGTCATCCGATTGCATTTGAGAGCAGGAAACTCAGGGGTCCTGAAAGATTTTATAGCATTTATGACAAGGAGATGTTAGCCATTATGCATGCATTGGCTAAGTTTAGGCAGTACCTGGTAGGCAGCAAATTCAGTGTTCGTACTGATCATAACAGCCTAAAACATTTCCTTGGACAGCGAGACTTGAACGAGAGGCAGCAGAAATGGGTCAGTAAACTGCAGTCATATGACTTCGATATTACTTTCATTAAGGGGAAGCAGAATATAGTAGTTGACGCCTTGTCTCGTAGACCCCAGTTGAATGCCTTAGCACAGATTACAGAGGATTGGAGGCATCGGATCATTGCAGAGTATGCTAAGAACCCATGGGCTTCTAGCATCGTTGACAGGACAGAGCAGGACGACAGGTATACAGTTGTAGATGACTTGATCATTTACAAAGGGCGGATTCTTTTGGTTCCTGGCTCTGAGGTACGGACTACAGTTTTGAGAGCCTTTCACGACCTTCCTATGGCGGGCCATCCTGGATATTACAAGACTTACAAAATGGTTCGGGAACGGTTTACTTGGAAAGGGCTGAAAACTGATGTTTTGCAGTATGTCCGTGAGTGTTCTGTGTGCCAACAGAACAAGCAGGAGCACACTTATCCTGCTGGATTACTTCAGCCACTTCCGATACCTGACAGGAAGTGGGAGTGTTTATCTATGGACTTTATCACGGGTTTGCCGAAAGCCCAGGGGAAAGATTGCATTTATGTAGTGGTCGATCGGTTGACTAAGTACGCCCATTTTTTCCCGATTACGACTACTTTCACAGCATCGCAGACTGCAGAGTTGTTCTTCAGAGAGGTTTTCCGATTGCATGGATTGCCTCGGACGATAGTCAGCGATAGAGACAGCCGGTTCATGAGCAACTTTTGGCAGGAGTTGTTCAGACTCTGTGGGACCGAGCTGACACCGAGTACCAGCTACCATCCGCAGACCGATGGACAGACAGAGATTGTCAATAAGTGGGTGGAAGGCTATTTGCGTAATTATATAGCTGGTCAGCAGAGAGCTTGGGTGAGATGGATTTACTTGTGCGAGTATTGTTATAACTCGACTCACCATATGACGATACAGATGACCCCCTTCATGGCTTTGTACGGGTATGAGGCACCCAATCTTCTGGATTTGATTTTGAGCGATAGCAGAGTGCCGAGTGCAGGTGATATGATGCAGAGTCAGCAGGACATCTTGAGGTCTCTCCGAGACAATATCCAGCAGGCACAGAATCAGCATAAGCAGTATGCTGATCAGAAGAGGGTTGAGCATAGTTTTGAGGTGGGTGATATGGTGTACCTCATGTTGCAGCCGTATCGTCAGTCTACTCTGCGGAAGAGTGGAAATGAAGAAACTAAAACCTGGCTACTATGGTCCATTTTACGTGTTGTCGGGCGAGTGGGCGAGGAGTTAGCCTGAGTTGAGCTTGCCCGGTGACTAAGCAAGGTCCATAATGTATTTCCGCGTTTCTGCGAAGAAGGCATTGGGGTAATGTTGTTCCTCTCAGTTTTGCCATGTGATGATGAAGGGGAAATGATACTAGTACAGGCCATCCTTGATGAAGACACCGCCGGTGTGATCGGGGAATATCTGGTCAAAGTGGAGATTTGCAGTTAGGGATGCTACATGGAATTAGAGGCGATTTTACGGCATCGAGTTGAGATAGCGAGGACAAACAATTTCGGGGGCCGGTTTATCATGTCCCATCCTAGTCAGCCTGTTGGTAGCGAGTTAGCCTATCGATTTACGATCCTAAATGAGGTGAAGTGTTCAGGGGATCCATTTTGGCAGTTACTCGGTGTTGGTTAGCTCCAGTTTGCAGTGTGTCAGGTTTGGGCCTTCGCAGAATCTTCCAGAGAGTCTTTTCAGAGAACTTTCTATTTTTAGAAAGTTAGGTCAGGCGGTAGCTGCTATTTCGGGCAGGGCACCTGGTGCACTTTATCAGCTCAGATTCGACCCAGTTCAGCAGATGGTTGATTTGACGGAGAAATAAGGAGTAATTAATGGGTTATTAAATATTTAATAATTTGACTTTATTATAAAGTCACTTTATTGAAATATTAAAATATTTAATTAATTGGCTCAATTATAAAGTATTTAATTATACTTTATAATATATTATTATAATGTGACTTAATGAGTATTTAATGCTCATTAAAAGTGGACGCCAATTATTTAATCATTTTTCCTAAGTTCAAAAGTGAAAATTAAATCATTTATTTAAATGATTATTTTAATGAAGAATTAGGTCGAACTTTTCAAGAGAGAATATATCACTCTTCACAGGCAAAATCGAACTATCTTGTTTATTATTCAATTTTGTCTTCTGAGCATCTGAGCTTTGGAGTTTGCAAACCCTAGGGTTTCTGGCAAACATCGTTTCTGGAGAACGTAACCTCTTCAGAGATCAGGCATACTGAGGCTGTGAGATACCAGCTGAAGATTGCACTTGGTGATTTCATCCAGAAGTCACAGATTGAGCATAATCATTGAATCAGACAGAGATTCATCAGTATTCAGCAGAGATATTTACTTCCTTTCAGAGGCGACTTCATCCATCACCACTCATCAGTGTTTTGGCACGAGTTTCAAGGAATCCGTACTGTCATTATTACTGCTGTACAGGCCGTACCAGCAGGAGCCGTACATATTCATTCCCAGAGGAACGCCTCCCCTTCTCAGCTTCTGGCTTGGGGTTATTGGGCGCTTTGGTCAACTGAGATTGTGCGTTGGTCTTGGAGCTCAGAGGAATCTTCATTCATTCTGGCCGTACATTCTTTAATCAGCTGCAGCCGCCATTTTAAATCAGGTTTTTCTCATTTAATAATCTGTATTTCCTTCATACTCTGCAACTGGCTATTGTAAAATTCTTGGAAGTGAAATATAATGCAACGCCTATCATTTATGATCAAAAACTAGGCCTATATTGATTTCTAGAATTTATTTTGAATTTATTTGCATTTATAAGCAAAATCGCATTTTTACATTTTTGTCAAAAAACCTTCAAAATCACAAAAAAAACCAAAAATTGCAAAAACGACAAAAAAATCAATTAGGGTTTGAACAGAACCACCGAGGGGTTGACAACATCGGATAGAAATTTGTTCTTTTAGGACCAAACCAGTATCCTTTTATGACTAAAAACTGATGTTTTTCCACTATAAGCACAACTGTTGTTGCTGAAAACTGTTAACTTGTGCATACCAAAATCAGTCGATTGTCATATACCTTGAGAGCATAACAAAAAAGGAGTTCAAAATCTACAAAAGTGAACTTGAATACACAATGTCCTATGACTGAAATCTATGCATTTTGACAGAAAACTGTGGTTATATGTTGTAAACCTGCAATTATGGGACTGCACAAACTGTTGTCTGTATGATTGAATTTAGAGCTATCACACACCTTGAATGGAGCTTGAAACCCTAGGTTTTGCTTGTAACTAATTCCACATTAAAAAACCTGCCATGTTGCCACCTGAAATGACTGAAAACTGTCTTCAGATCAAATAAAATCTGCCCCTTGAAACCCTAACATGTGACTGTCATACAACATAAAGAAGCTTGAAAACCTGTTGTTTCACCAACTAAAACCTCTTATTAATCCTCAAAACCCTAGCTGTTTTGTAGTGGCTCGTATTGGCATACAGAAGATTGATGATTGATGCTCATGAAAACTGAAAAATGACCATGACAAATGGTGAAAACTGCTATAAATCTGCCACTAAAAACCCTTGTGAAATCGAAATAAGTGAGAAATACCTGTCATGGAGATTGAAGAATGAAGAAAAGATGATACCCTTCAGTGCCCTTGAAGAAAACTCAAAAAATCCACCACCAATAATCACTCCAACACTGAAATCCTTCTCCAATGGTGCTCTCCTTCAAACCTTGCTATCATCATGACAAAATAAGACAAGGCAAGTGCTTTTATGGGAGAGGAAGAGTGCTATTCTAGTTCTGAAGTTGCTTTCCTTCTCTCTTAGGGCACACTTTTTGGCTTCACTACATAACTTAACTCATGTTTTCACTTTGACATTTGACCCCCAACCCTTCAGGGACGTGCTGGGGACTTGGAAGCACTTTTTCTTACATTTGATCATTGAGAACTTGACATCCAACCCCTTGGGCATGCACTTGGGAGACACAAATCACTTTTTCTTAGAATTTATATATATTTCATTTTTTCATAATTTGATGTTTCCTCAAATCCCTGTATACTATTTTTGATAAATATTAAATTACAATACCCATCAGCCTCTCTCCTCATCCCCATTCCCATTTCCTGGCAAATAATTTCATAGCCAAGGTAGCATATTTCTTGAGATTACACAAGCCCTTTGGCTTTAGTCTATACTCTACAATTATAAACTTAAGTCAACTCATTAAATGAGATTTCAAGGAGATTCTTTTTTCAAAAGTTCAGGTTATAACATGTATGTGTATATCAAGTAAATTTCACTGTACATTATTGATCTATAAAGAGTAGATACAAAAGTCAATATGGAAGGATTATATCGACAAAATTCTCAAAATGCATTCATAAACTCTCTTCTATTTGTTCAAAAGTCTCACCAACTTCATACTCTCATGAATTTAACACCCTCAATTTCATGTTTTTGTTATGACTATGTCTGGACAAGATACAAAATTGTTGAAGTTAAGGTGAAGGGGTTAATAAAATATTTGACATTTGTAAATGTACACTGCAAATGGTATTATGCTTGGTGAAAACAAAGCTGTAAAGTCTATGAGAACATACTAAATACAAAACTTCAATCTAACCATTTCAACCAAAGACAAGCAATTTAGGTCAAATGCTCCAATGAAAACTCAAACACTAGGAGGCAATTGATGTTCAATGGTTATAAATACCTCTATAGCCGTTACTTGAAGTTGACAATATGTTGGCTAATGGATTTTTACAACCATACTTTACTACAATCCAATTAGATGAACTTTAAATTAAGAAAGTTGCTTCATGAGTATGCTTCTCAAACAAACATTGCAGTATCTCATAGTTGTGTGACAATAAAATCCATAATAAGGGTTTACAAATCTGGATCAATTATACTTTGGAACAATTTAGTGTGAGAAATGTAACTTAATGTAATGCACTATAATTATGCATATTTCAAGTAAAATAAAAACACTATGATATATAATAAGAAAAAATGATATTAAACACACACACCTATAGAAATATGCTGAAAGTGCAAAGAAGCCAAGAATAGCCCGAATAATGACCAATTTCCTCGCTTTTGGGGATCCAAAAAAGGGATAGTTCATACGTTGCAATCCGATTCCCGCAAGAAATGAGATAACACCACATCGAGCCATTACTATTTGAGATGAAGGAATAGATCCCCCTGACAATGGCAAAGGAAAGTTATTTAGATTAAATCTAGATTGTCTTGCTTGTTCTTACATTTAGAAGAGAAATTATCTCATAGTCATGTTTTCTATAATTGTGAAATCAACTGTTGTCAAACCAACCCCTCAATTATACATAAGAACATGAGAAATAAAACAACTTTACGTCCACAGCTCATTCTAAACATGATACTACCATTTGAAATAAAAAAAATTACCACTAGTTAGATGCAACTAAACCAATACTTCAAAAATATAAAGTACGAAAATCCTGCACATATAATTACCTATATATGTTAACTTCCAAAATTCCTCAGTCTAGAGTCTAGACACAAACACTACAAAAATCTGATTTCTTTAAATTCTGCTATGAAAAGAAACAATTATTTCCAAAAGACACCAACATCATATTCGGCAATTGTAGATTAAAATTTTTCTTCACATCAAATCACTAGCATTTAACTTCTTAAAACTTATAACATTTGAGAACATTAAATACTCAGTTTTATCATGACAAGATAAAGTATAAAAAATGAGCCGCTACTTATACTCAATATTTCCCACACATCTCTGTGGTGGGGTCCTTTAGGAACAAAACTTCCCAAGGGGGGGAGGCATATTCTCTACATACAAACAACAGTTAAATTTACGAAATGTTCATTGAGTTAATTTTTATAAAGCTCATATTTTGTAATATAAGTAGTGGTCTATAATGTCCCCTTCTCATCGGTGATCAATTTATGTTGTGAATTTCATCGAAAAATTGGTTAGCATATTTCTGGTAATCAAAGCCTTAAGACCCTCGCCATCCTATGGAATTTTAAATTGGTTGTCTCAGATGAGCAAAGTATTTACTAGACCATTCACCAGAAGTCAAGCCAAAGCTCAGCATCAGTTTCCATCCATTCCAGAGGCAGAGACATTTTCAGAAGCCTTAAAGGATCTTGGCAAAACAGTGGAAGGTATAGAAAAGTTAGTGGAAGAAGTTGGTCAAACAGTTGAAATAATGTCGCACAATGTTAGTGAAGCTAAAGAGAGGACGAGTTGAGAAGAAGCTTGATGGGAAATGATGACATAATGTCCCTCGATTACGTCCAAAGTTGATCAGCAAAGTTGGCACACACAGTTCTTCAGCCCCAAAATAATCCAACTGGTGAAAGCAGTGGAGTTAATGGAAATACTAGTAATGGCAGTCCTGAGGTGAATAGAAGAGATAGAATTGTGGGTCAGCATGCTGCAATTCCTAGTGGGTCATCCTCTAGACCTCTTTTCCCCATCTTCACACCAAGGGAAGAGCAACAACCGGTTGAAGTTGCACCAACTTTTGCTAATGATGCACGTCAAGCTTACATGGAGTATGCTTCTTTACCTCTCAATTTGAGAGATGCTTGGACCTTTGATCAATACATGAATCAAAGGAGTCGGAGAAATGGAGGAAGGAATGAGCAACGTCCTCTTATGGCGCCTAGAAATGATTTTCATCAAGCTTTGGGAAAGATAACCTTGGAGCATTTTGATGGAAGTAACAAGTGTACAGCCAAATCATGGGTGCAAAAATTGGATAACTATCTCTCTCTCAGACCAATGCCAGAAGAGGATGCAATTAAATTTGCCACATTGCATTTGGATGGAATAGCTCACGAATGGTGGACTCATGGATTGGTCACTCTTGGCCATAACCTCATCTACACCTATGATGAGTTTACCAATAAGCTGATCGAGAGATTTGATACCAAGGATCCTGAGTTGAGATTCAGAGAATTGGCACAATTGAAACAACAAGGATCTTTAGAAAATTATGTGGCTGATTTTCAAAGGTTGTCAGTAATGGTGCCTAACATTACTGAGAGAAGACTTGTGGTTCTCTTTTCAGAAGGATTAATGGAGCCTTTAAAGGGATGGGTCAAAGCCTTTGATCCACCAACTTTAGATGAAGCCATCAAGAAAGCGAGGAGCATGGAGTTGGCAGCCCCAAGGCCTAAGTTTCATTCAAAACCTTTCAGCCATAAGAAGGATAAAAAACATTCTTCAAATCTGCCAAAGAAGTTTCCACCAAAGATGTCAGAAGAGCTCAAAGAACAGCTTAGAAAAGATGGAGTTTGCTACACTTGCCGTGAACCTTGGGTTAAGGGTCACTGTTGCTATGGAAGAGGCAAAGCAAACCAAATGGAGGGCTATTTTGATTATGGATCAGAATCTGATTCGTCTAATCAACAATACGAATCAACAAGTAGTGAAGGTGAAGAAGCTCCAGAAGAGAAGGCCGATGAGGTTGGAGATGGTAGTGCTTTCGCACAACTATCAAGTTTTCAAAAAAATGAGTCATTTCGGGTTCGTGGAGTGGTTGGATCTCAAAGGATAGTTGCTCTAATTGATACCGGAGCAACTCACAACTTCATTGATGAAGGATTGGTGACAAAGAGAGGTTTGAAAACTAACGAG
>VDFB02236682.1:0-18022 GCA_007258455.2 Sequoia sempervirens
TTTGTAGCATCATGTTGATAAGTTTTGTAGATTTTGGCTCTATGGCTACAAAAAGATATTTTCCCTCACAATTCTTTGTCATTATTTATTTTGGATTGTTTCATCATATTGTGGTATTTGCTATAGAACATTCATCATCATGCACCTTCATCAAGTATTGGTTAAGTTCATTTTAAGCCCATTTGACTCTTACTAACTTAGCTGAATATTGCACTCTTATGCAAACAGGATACATTGTATACAAATTGTTTCGGGTCATTTTCAATCATAATGACCAAAATGCTAATTATTTTTATTCTGGTGAGATAAAGAGGAAACTGAAATAGACCACATTTTAGTGCCTTGGCAATGGCTCAAATTCTTTGGTTAGCTTCTCAAGTGTCTAAATAAAAATAAATAATTCTCGAAAGAATTTACATCCTTCAAATTTATTTTTTTGTCCAACTGGCCTCACCAGTTTATATCAGACTCACCTAGTTGTTTTAATCATTCGTTGATTGAACTTCTGACATGTTCCTGCATCACTCTCTAAATAAATTGTTCTGTCCTTTTGAATTTTGATTAAAATTTGCACCAAAATACTAAATCATACGAGTTATCTTGAGAAGATGGTAAATTTCACATGCACTCTTATCAGAGGATACAACTTTTACATTGCTAATACAGGTAAAAAAAATAGGTCCGCAGTGGTGAATGATTTTACAAGAATAACTTGATTTTGAGGCATTAGATTTTCTTACAATAATGAGAACTACCAAAATTGGCAATTGGCTTATTATCCCTTGATGATATCAATCTGTTATTCATGATGCCAAACTTGTAAAGTATTTTAGTAAATATTGCTTCTAGTGGGAGAAAGGGAAAATTTTTTTTTTTCTAAATGATTTCTAGTGATGCTTTTCTAATCATTCAATTCTCTAATTACAGAATGTGGTGAGAGGTTTTATGTTGGACACATACGACTTCAAGGGAGATGTATGGCTCTATCATTCAACAGGCGGTGAGTGCTTTGATGCTACAACATTTGTATGTCTAGCTAAGATGCTTTCATTGAATGGCTATCTTTCATTTGTTAAATATACAATTGAAAATAGTTTTTGTGCTTCAAGTTGAACATACAATACTCATGCATGATGCCTTGTCTGAGAGTTGGCAATCTATGGTATTGTGAACTTATTCCAGGGTCCAACAATTGATACTCTATGTAACATCCCAACCTCATCTTTTATTAATAACTACCAATTTTTTGTTGAATAACTAACTTGATTTCATTTAAGAGTTTTCAAATCGATTTCAACTGAATTAATTTAAATTTTCAACTAACTTCTAAGCTTCCAGTTTTCTCTGATTTGAAACAACTAACTTCTTCACCAACCGTTTCACGGCAGGTCAATAATTAAATAACTATCAACTAGGGTTTCTTTTGCAGTTAGACAGAAAAGAAAATCAATTCCAATGTCGTTGCAATATACAATTCATCATCTAACTTTTAAACTTTCATTTCCAACTGGAAGGAAAACTATTAACTGTAAACATATAACAGAAAATTACAAAAGGATAATAACTACTTTCCTTTGCTTCTAGTAAATAATGAGCAATCACTACAGCTATGAAACAAAGGTGACAGTCGTCATTCTATGGTTTAAGAATGGAAAATTAACTGCCAAATTCATCAGGCAATAACTTACTAAATAATCCATCTAGGTTTTCCATTTATCCAATTAATGAACTGGGGAAAAGAAATAACTTTTTTTTATTTGTTAACTAATTTCAGATCTTTCATTTCAGCTGAATGATTCAAATAGTTGTCTCACTAATTAACTATAGAATCTTACAACGTATATTTAACATAAAAGAATAACATTCAAGGCATAAATGAAAGTAAACTTTAATTAGCAATGCATGTACCTAATTTACAATTGAGGAAGAAATACATTTGACATCATCTTCATGTTGTTATACTTGGGTTTCTTTAGCAATGAGGGAAAGAGAAGTATCATCAGGGGCTTTACCGCCCAACCAAGACCTACTGTTCTCCCGAGTTTCTTCAACTCCCTTCATGAGGGTAATCAAAATGGATCAAATTAGATCATGTCTTTGAGCCTGGTGTCAAGGACCTATACCTCTTGATCAAGCTTACTAATGGTACCTCCCAACTAGAAAAGTCACTCTGATCAGTGGTGTATCTAGTTCTTGATAGCAAACAGATGTTGAATCTAGCATCATACCTTGCCCAAGGATTTTATATTACTAGCACTCCTATGCCATCAACACTCTTACCCTTGCTCGACATGACAATACTTAGATCAAGGTCAAATTTTAATTAGCCAGTTTGTTTTTCAATTCCTTTTAGTTCGAGGTCATATCTTTAACCATCAAGTTTCATACATAATAAAAGAGATTCATTGACATAGAGGATTTTCAAGTCTCTCTTATTTATCCCTTAATAGACTCGGTGAGCAAGAATATGCACTAATCCAGCTTCTATTTAGAGAGGAGAGAATTCGGTTTAACTAGATAGATCAAGTTCTTTAGATAATTTTCAAATGGTTCAACTGAACCAAGATTCAAAATCTTTTCTCTTTTTAAGGTTAAGCTATTATCATTAAGCATTGATTTAGGGAGAGAAAGAGTCTTGTCACAACATCTATCACTCCTTTTAAGACTAATTGTCTTCTCTAAACAAAGGTTGTTATCATTGAGCTCTTATGTACCAAACGACATAATCAATTAAGTGGTCTTTTAGACCATATCATTTAGCTTCATATCTTGGTCTCAAGTCTAAATTACATTGATTGGTTTGTTGGTTATTTCCTTTAATTTTGGGTTATATCAGACCCATCAAGTTTATGCATATAATAAGATTGGTTCAACTTAAAGTATTTTCGAGACTCATGACTATCTATAAACCCCATTAAGACTCGGTTTGGAGATAGTATGCCCCAAGCTCAATACAAGTTTATCAAACAAAGGAAACATGGTTCGATTTAGTCCCAAGAGTTAACAACAAACTTAAATTGTGATTGAAACAACTTTTCAAATTGGTATTGACTACAAGTTGCACCTCTACAAGATTACAAGATAAAGGATTATGTTATTATTAACAAAGATACAAAAATTGACTTCCAAAGTTATCACCTCTGAGATAACAACAAATTGCTTTATGTCATAAAATCATTTGAAATAAGACTTAAGATGCATTAAAAATTCTAATACATGCCTGGAGGATGAGTAAAACAAGCTCAAGGAAGAACTCGATACTCCTTCAAGGAGCTCGTCAAATGACCAGGTGGCTACAGTCTACCTTCAAAGATTGGAAGAGAGGTCTCCTCCATAATTTATAACACTTCTCAACCAGAGTTTGAATAAAGAAACCATTACTAAATTCATACATTTCGAATCTGAAAGAGTGACTCAAGTTTGATGACGTATGCTCATGAATTCTCTCAGCATAGGAACTGCAAGCTCAAACTCAACAATAAATTTCGCATATGCCCGACTAAGAAGAAAAACTAGATTGCCACCTCCTAAATTTGTTTTTAATGGAGGACGACCTAAGATAGGACATTGGTGAAAACCTGACAGAAAGAATAGAAAATTGAAATAAAGCAGAGAGCCAGAGGTGAAGAGTTTTCCAATAAAGAAAAAGATTGATAGCCAACAAAGGCAGGAGGATGATTCGATAAAAGAGACAGCCTCATTATTCTTGAACATGATAAAAGAGCCAAAACAAAGGATTCTTCCCATAAACAATCGCCAAGAATCCCTTCAACTGCCCCTGACTTGGTCATTTCATCTTCCGTGGGGTGAACTGATGGGAGTTTTCTACCTCCAAAACTCTGACTCCCTTTACTCACATCTAATTTTCTAGTTCCAAAGCCATTTCATATATATTTTCATATTTGATCGATGGCCTTAGACTAATATCCATTATTATTAATTTAATATTAATTAGCCATTGCATAAATTATAAGTATGACGAGAATTGTTTCACTCAACCCTCAAGAGAATATTTATTAATAAATATTTTTATTATATCAATAATTTTTATTATATATATATATATATACAAGTGACTTGTATAACGCTAATTATATTTAATTACTTTTGGCCAAGTTACGACGTTGATACTCATCATACATCGACTTGAGGTAGACGATAAAATAGATCCATTGTTAACCATGTCCTCTCCCTGATCATGTTTCCCTTTCTCTCATGGTGATGACAATCCTACATCCACTGACAAGGAATATGGTTAGATCGTTCTCAACATTTATATAAATATGCATTTAAATTTAATCTCATGATCTCATTCAATTTCACGTGAACAATAAATTCACTTGCAGAATAAAAAGATTGTTAACATTACAATTACGATAAATAAAACATCTATTTTATTCTCAATTTCACATTCACATGAAATCAATTACTTGCAACTAACATAATGACCATAATTCCATTGTCATTAGCATGTTTGAGTCAGAGGGGATGTAACACTCTAAAAGAGATTGAAACATTCTTGTCTGCGAAACCTACTGAGATTGTCACTATTATCCTAGAAGATTATGCTCATGCCCGCAATGGGCTGACAAATGTATTTACAACAGCTGGATTAATGAAGTATTGGTTTCCATTGCAAAAATGCCTCAAAATGGTGGAGATTGGCCTGGAATGGTGAATAGATATAAGAATTTAACCATCACTTTAATGTTCTAATTTTTGGGGTGCTTATAGTTCTTAGTATTTTATGAAAAAATATTACTTAATTTGACCTTTTGTTATGTAGTATCTTCTATCTCATTATTCACTTGAATTTCTAGGAAGCACATCATCACTACCTCAATTTAATGAAATTTAAATAAAATGGGCAGAATTTGTAAGGAAACTATTATATAATCCTAGTACAGCAGAATTCATTCTAAAATGAAATGAACCCAATCAAATACCTTTACAGTTGTTAATGCCTTAATTTTTCTTGTAATCTATTGTTTGAAGGGAGTAGATGATTCTTGTTTACTTGTTATATTTTAGAATAGCGAAGTTATTATAATTAGATTGTTACAAATACCATATTTATGGTTTCAAGTGTGTATAAATCTATATTGTAATGGAAAACAAGTTGAAGTCTTAAGTTCATGTTACAGCACTTTGAATGATTATACACTAATTGTGATAATTGTTAAAATTATTTATATATTCTGAAAAAAAAAATACTCCTTTTAGATTGGATCTATACTAACTTCATGATATTCCCTGATTTTCATACTTTATTACTGCTTAATTGGATAGCCGTTTCAATGATATGTACAAAGACAACTTAAAAACATTTAACTAATTATAAAAAAACTATCCGCGTATTCCTTACAGCTCCTCCGACTGCAAGTGTTAGTAATAAGATTAATCAAGCATTTGACCCTTCATATGGTATCAAAGCTGCTCTTTTTCTCGTGATTGTGAGACTGACGATTCATTGTAGGCGTTGGTGTTTGTTAAATAAAGGCATTTGTTCGTATAGAGACATGAAATAAGTATGGAGGAAGCATGAGGCGTTATGCAGAATAAGAAGAATGGGCACGGAGATTTGCTTTGCAAGGATTCAAAGAATTGGTGTGGATATTTGCTACGCAAGGATTCAGATTATTTTAAAGGCTTGTAAATCTAAAGTGACTGCCATACACATTTCCAAAGACTCTCCTTGTGGACCCACCATACTTATGAAGCAAATCACAGAATTTTACCAAGTGTTAGAAGATTGGGGTGCTGCCATACCAAAAGGAAGTAAAATCTAACAAATTGTTGGCATCCAAAATCTGCAAGTTAAATTTTATTGGAGAGTTTTGATTTTTTTTGAGTTAGTTGAAAAATCCATGCTTGTATACAAGTTACAAACTACGGTATGATATTGGCGAAGTCCTACAACATATCTAGGTTTGGACTTTTGGCATTGATATATTGGTAAATCTTTAATAGTGTTGATAAGTAGATTGAGTATTTAATTTATTTATTTTTGAAGGAGAAGTTTGTTCTAACATATTTGTTTAGTCATTGAGAATATCATATCATAGTTTTGGTTGAATTTTTTCATGTTGAGAAATTTTATGTATGCAAATGGTTGGATAAGGTGATTCTTTATTTTGTTAATATTGATTAATGTCATATTATGGAGATTGTGAGTGATTGGTGATTTGTGGTTTAGAAATTTGCATTCATTAGTCATTTTTTTCATAGTGAGACATATTATTTGTCCTAACTAGGTTTTTGGAGAGTGCCTACCTATGGTATGTAAGGATAATATATTACTACAAAATATTTTTTTATAGAATGATCTCAAAGAACCATCTAAGGTAGTATTGATTATCCAAGATAGTTTATACTACTAATAATTATTTTGATGGGAACAAGAAAATTTGTGTAGGAGCGGTTAGGGGTTAGAAATAATGTTGGCACTTTCATTAGGTGAAGTAATTAAAGTAAATGTTATAACTTTAATTTACTTTGCATTTATTTTCAGTCAACTATTTTCATGAGAAAGAAGGGCATAGTTGGATTTTTGAAATAAGGAGGAAAATCATTCATTTCAAACATATTTGAAATCATAAATGAACACATATTCATTTGCATGCATCCCCTATTAGTGGTAACTTGGAGGTAAATGAATTTGCAAGAGAAGAGACCACTTGAATCAGATTTATGAGAATTGTAATATTTCAAACAATTTATATATCTTCCCTGAGATGTACCAACCATTGCTTGGAAAAGTATATTGTTGAGTATCTTGTAGATGGGTTTATCAATATCACCAATGAATCATCAATCAATTATGCTTGGTATTTTAACAATATCTTTAGTACACCTATTGAGGCCTCCAAAGACTCATCCAAGACATCAAATGGAAAAATTATAACAAGATCTATTAGATGTTGGTGGCACCAAAGGGTGTAAGAATTTCCATCATCTCAAGTCAGCTTCTCACCTTGAGATGGTGCTTTGTATGAGAAGCATTTTTTCATTGTTTCTTTCTTTTCCTTTTTAATGCTAATGGATTTCAAGAATACATATATTGTGAAGTTTGATTTTTGGAGACAGGTAAGGGATTTGGTGTTGAACTTGATATGGATTTTTATCTAACAAGTTTACAAGACTATGATTGAGAATTATACCCTTTTGAGGATCATGACACAACTTGATGAAGCCTTATATTTGTAGATCTCAATATGGATTGTTGTTGAATAAATCAAGAATCAATGACGTGGGAGTCAAGAAAATGTTAGTTCAAGAATTCAACTTGAAGCTACACCCTTTTAAGGGTCACAAGATAGCAAGTGATAGAGTTCCATTTGATTTAGGATTTTTTTCTTCAAATGAATATCTTCTCAAGAATGTATATCTATTTTTTAATCAACAAGTTTGTTTATGTAAGCCATAAAGGGGGTCCCTTGGCAAAGTGAATTCTAATATTTAAGGGATATATTTGTAAGAACAATGTAATAAGTGGAGTAATGCTAGTGTAGTAGTTATTTTAAAGTATTAACTATTATATTACTTTCTAACTCGGTGAGAAAATTGTAACTATATCCACCTTGTATAAATGTCTTTTGATTTGTGATAAGATTAATCAAGCATTTGACCCTTCAAACATAACATGTCTTCAATAAGGATAATAGAATTCTTAGAGAAGTGTATAAACACATTAAAGGGGTAATATAAAGTATGTAAGCCTAAATAAAGGTACAAAAGAGTAGAAAAGATATTATTAAGAGATAAAACACGTGCTAAAGGGGAAACCAAACATGAATGAAAATTATGATAAAATAAGTTGAAGGCTATGCAATCATTGTTATTCCAACTAAATTTCCACAAGGGATTCCTTTCCACTTTACCTTATATATTTTCCTACAATGTGTACATATCATATCCTTCTTTTCCAAGAAAACTTATATCTCCTATATGGCATATCAACAATTGAATCATTACGTGCACTTGGGATTTAATAGTTCTACTTAGAATTGTTTGTATAAATAACATAATAAATTCTTCTTTAGTCCTTCATGAACAAAAAATTAAAGGGGAATAAATTTCTATTTCTATTCTTTTACCCAAATCCTTGTCACTTAAACCCAAACATTACCCCCTTCACTATATTTTCCACAATAAATAATAATATTAATAAATTAACCTCTCAATACATAATACTTAGTGACATATTCTTTTTTATTATTATATTAAATTCACCATTAGTAACTCATCTGAGATGGTATTTTCTATCTAATGATGTCTCTAGACCTATCATCCTATGCCAATCATCTTTGTGAAGAAAACTAATAGTATCCAAATTTTGGTAGTATAGTAAAACCTATTAATTTATTTTAAAGTTTATCACTGATACTTCAAAATTTGATTAATTTTTTTCTAGGACATCGGGCACAAGATAATCTAATATTTTTATAGTAAAAGATCTAGTTCTTCTCCTACAAATATATCTAGTGTTTTTATATTAAAAGCATGGGAAGGGCCCTTGAACCCAAGAGTTTAAGAGAAACAAATGGAGAAGCAAAGGCCAAACTGGCCTAAAAACTAGAAACCATCAAAGGGGGTATCCAGACCTCGTATAAACGTACCTGAGAGTAGCAAAATGAAAGACAAATTGGCCATAAAGAATCCAAAATAGAAAATACAAAAAATAGTTACTTTTTAGATGAGCTAATGAGATCCCAATTCATCTTCAATATGTCAATATTCATCTTCTAGTCCTTCTCATTTAACCCTATTACTAGCTGAAGCCCTTAGATTCATCTCCTATTCTTTCCCAATTTTCCTCAAGATTAAGTTTCCTAATATTGGACTTACTAGACACAACACCAAAAATTACATGTTGCATGATCCCATCCATAATAGTAGTTATATTTCCAACATCTTTCTCAAGGAAATAAATCAAGTATTTCTTATATTATTGCCATCACCTTCAAGCACATCACGTAGGGAGAAGGTAGGCGTTTCCATTATTTTATCTTCCATATTTTTTATCGAGGCTATTGTGGATTCAATCTTCATTTTACATATCCTCTAACTCCTCAATAAGGTTTTCCTTACCAAATCCCTACTGCCATTCAAGTCCTTTAGAATCTTCTAGAAATTTCTTCTTCAACAATGTTATCCTTCCCCTCCTCAACTTTTATTTCCTCTTCTTCCTCAAATTCAATGTCGTCTTAGTGTTGATAGAGTAAAACTGAGCTATTTAAAAAAAATTATGGACTATGTTGAGAAGGATTTTTCTTGAAACACTATTTCCTATTATATTTTTCAATAAGAAAATTAAAGCTAGTTAGCAGAAGCCATTAAATTGATGAATACGTTGTTTTGGTGTTTTTCTTTTCTTTTTTTTTCATACTAGAGAAAGAACAAGTACAAATCTCAAGAGAAATTATTTCTTAAAATTATATATATAATTCAATAAAATAAAAAAGAAGAATCTCTTCTTATAATTATTATGGATTTAAATGAATTTCTAACTTATTGTGAGAATTTTTTAAAAGGAGGGGGTAAAATTTTATTGAAATGAAGAAACATTACAAAGCAATAGTGGAAAATCCCACAAAGAGCCACCAACCAGCCAACAAAAATAATCCCTAGAGGAACCCAACCAAAGAACCAATTACAAATGCTTGTCCTCCATGATTAACTTTTGGAGGGACAAAACCTATAGGGTAAGAATTATTGTCATCATAGCCTCAGTATAAAGGCCAACACTTTCCAAGGTCATTACTATTCCATTCCCTAGGAATATGACAAAAAGACACAAATTCCAAAGAACTACACAAATTCACAATCTATTTGATTGCAAAAACTAGCTACCAAGTAGCACCATCTAGTATTTGATCATTTAGCATATCAACCACAATCTATGAATTCAACTCATAAATTATCCTTTTCCAACCTGGGGAACAACCTTTCGCTTTGCTGTGAAGAATCATGAAACTCCATGTAGTAAATGAACATAGAAGCCGAGAAAAACACCACACCTCTATTATTGTCTCTACCAATACCAGAAATCCCCGAATTCCTAGGATTACCCCTAGAAGAGCTAGACTAGTATTTATCTTCAAAATACCTTGAGGAGGAGGGCACCATTGACCCTTCCAATGAATCTTCTTCTTGAACTAGTAAGGACCATTACTATCAAAGAATCTAGAACCTCTATCCACCAAGTTCAAATTCTTGAAAAAAGTAAAATCATTAAGATCCACATAAATTGAAAGGTCACATTTAGCTAAGATAGCCTCTTGGATCCTATTGATGTGATCCCGCGAAATGATCTCCACAACTTCCTTGAAGATAAAAGCGTTTTGCTTACTGACACAGTTCAATAACAAAATGGGATTCTAAACTCAGCAAACCAAAGTCTTGGAAAGTCATCCCGAAACTTGCAAAAACTTCAGCTTCAAAGAGTCATACAGGCTCTTGTTCTAAAAGCTCACCTGGGGGTAATGCAATCTCACAGGTGAAACTCAAAGGGCAGAGAAAACTCCTCACCTATTACTTAGAGCCTGGAAATGGAAGGACTTTGGAACCACTCTCTTCCCACATATCTAACTGCATGGGCCTCCATTTTGTAACCAGCACATAAAGAAAGAGATTTAAAACAGCGAAGGAGGAGAATATGTTCCAAGCTTAAAACACAGGAACCCCAACCGCCACAATTCCTCCTCCCAGCCTCGCCACTCACCCAGAAGAGCCTTTCAGAGCCTTTCTTTTCCAGTCAGGCCCCTGGGCCAAGGCTCCATCTCTGGAGATTTCCACATCCTACCAACCAAAATGCTAACCAAAACATCTGCAACCCTGCTGCTGCAGGAGGCACTTTCAAGGTTCCTCCAGCCAGCTGCAATATCCACCTGACATGCAGGATCAGCTGTTTTTGGACCCAGCACCGCATTCACTCCAACTAGAAGGCTTGGGTCAAACCCATGCCGAGAGGGACAGGAGCAGGAAAATAATTCTCAATATGGGATGGCCTTCCAAAGAATCTTTCAAAAAGAATCTTTGGCCGCCATGAAAATGCAGACCTCATATCCCAGCTTGGCCCTCTTTTTGAGGGAATTATCCCAATCATGGGCCCCCTGGAGACCTGCCAGAGACTTTCATCACTTGGACTACTTTTGATGCCCTTGATGAGGCCCTGAAACAGGGGAAATCACTTGGTCACAAACTAAATACTAAATCACTTCAATATAACTCAGCAGCTAAAGCCTCTACCATTCAAGCTTCCAGAAAACTTGAGCCCAAGACCTCCCTCTTGTTTTGACCTACAAATAGAATCCCACATAACTAGACTCCACTTCAAATTAATAAAATTACCCACCCAAAGGAATTGATGAGCGAGAGCATCAAACTCTGTAACAAAGTTAGTGGGAGCAACCTGACACACTAGTAAATAAGAAGAGATTGAACCACAAATTTGAGTAGCACCACATGCCTAGTAGAAGAAAGCCACTTGTGAGTCCAATGGCTAACCCTCCTATGGAACTTATCCAAAACATCCTTCCAAAAATCTTTGGTTGAGAACTCATAGTAAGGGGAATCCCAAAATAGATCAAAGGAAGAGATTCAATCTAAAATCAATGAATTCGAGCAATCTTAAAATAAATAAGCTAAGGCATATTAAAGAATAAAAATTGAAAACTTTTCAAGTCATTAATCTTTAAATTACTAGAGGCAGCCAAATGAGTATCCAAATCCTTCCTTAATTTCACTGTTTCATTTATTTTTTCCATGCCCATTAAGGCAATATCATCAACAAATTGGAGGTGAGAAATATGTGACAAACTATTACCCTAACTCCACCCCTAGATCATCCCTTACCTAACACAAGACTTGATAAATCTTCTCAGCCCCTCAACCATAATTATAAACAAATAAGGGGACAAAGGATCCCCTTGTCAAAGACCCCTAGAAGCTCCAAATAACTCTAGAAGTTTCCCATTAATAAGAACCAAACATGAAGTAGAATTCACAAAACTCATGGTCCAATCAACCCACTCTCTATCAAATCTGAAAGCCAAGAGAAACTTCTATAAAAAAAGGCCCATTTGACTCTATCATAAGATTTATCCAAGATTTTTTTTCTTGCAACAAAACCCCCTACTCATTCGAAATCAAATAATTAACCTAAGGCTTAAGCCTCTTCATAATCAGTTTAGTAATAAATTTATAAACCACATTGGAAATAGCAATGGGTCAAAACTGGTCCATGGAACAAGCACCTTCCCTTTCTGAAATAAGAGCAAGAAAAGTGGAGTTCATTACCTTTAAAATTTTCTTATTCCTCTGCGACTCTTGAAATACCTCCAAGAGATCAACCTTAATAATCCCCCAAAATACTTGAAAAGGCTCAACAAAAAAACATTTGGGCCAAGGACTTTACCTTTTCATTTGAAATATGATAGTCTCCAATTCTTGCAGAGAGATGGACCAAAAAAAGAAACCTATTCATCTCATTAGAAACCAAAGAAGCAATTCAAGCAAGAATATAATTTTCCTCTATACTCACAAGGGGAAAATCCTCAATAAACAGAGTTGAAAGGAAATGAGAAGCCTATTGAGAAAGTTCCACTCATGAAGAAAGTTTAGTTCATGCCAAAGAAATGAGAGAGGTGATAAGATTTGCATTTCTCCTAGCAACAATAGAGTTATGGAAGAAGGTAGTATTTCTATCTCCCTCTTGAAGCCAATCAATATGATACTTTTGTTTCCAAAAGATATCCTCTCTCAACTCCCATTCCTCAAGCACCTTAGTTTTCATTGCCTCCTCTATATTGAACTCAATCAAAAGACCAAGATCCCTAATCTAGTGAGTGATAGAGTCCAAATGAGCCTAGGCTGCCATTTTATTATGATGAAGTTTCCCGAAACACTGCTTGTTCCACTTCTTAAGTCTATATTTCAAATAATACAACCTTTTAACAAAGGTATACGTAGTTGTACCATTTGCATTCCACCCTATATTCCACCAATAAATCATTAACTCATGGAGTGAAATATCTCATAACCACATGAGTTTAAACTTGTAAGAAGGGTTCTTATGAACTATAAAAGGAAAAATTGAAAGTTTAATAGACTAGTGATTAGAACCCTATAATCCATGGTCTCAAAGCTTGTAGCCCAACTATCACCAACCCAAAAATAGGAGTTAGAAAACCTATCAAGCCTCTCAAAGATAGCAGCATCTCCACACCTATGATTATTCGAAGTGAGGTTACCATTATTTGGTTTCACATCAATTAAATTCAAACAATCCATGTTGTCCCTTAGAAGGAAAGCATAAGGGTCAAGCCTGGAAATACCCCCCCTCTTCTCCTCCAAGCAAGAAAAAACATTAAAATCACTTGCTACAATCCAAGGAAGAAGAGGAGAAAGAGACAAAACATAATTAATATGAATCCAAAGTTGAGATTTACCAAGAAGATCAATAGCAACATAAAAATTAGTGAAAAGGAATGATTCACCAGATTCAAAACTGGAAGCAATCATGGAGATTGAAGAGCTACTCATGACCCACCACAAAGGAGCAACCTTTCTTGGATCCCAAAAACAAGCCACACCACTAGAACTACTAAGGGCAACAATACACTAACAATAGCTAGTAGGCTAGACACTAAAATCTATATTCAACATGTTATCCATTATCAACTTATTTTCTTGAATAAAGACAATATCAGGAGAATGATATCTAGTCATCTCATGAATAACCTTTTGTTTAGAGATGTTATTCATACCCCTCACATTCCAAGAGATGATAATAATTTATGAGAATGAGAGAAATGGGAATCTAAGGGTTTCACCAACCCAAAATCCACCAACGTCTCACCCAATAATTTAACCTTCTCAAGGTCTTTCTTGCATCCAACCTTAGACAATTTCTTTAAAGGCCCCTTTTTAATGGTCTTTTTCTACAAACCTAGAGCATGAACAACCCCACCATGTTTACTAAAATCAAAAGACCCATCCACCAAAGAAGGAATATAAACTTCTAAGCCACCATCATCCTTAGGGACCAAAGCCACTCCAAGATCTTGCAATCGGGAAGGAAAATTTGTTTCCATTTGACCATCCTAAAAAGTCATCGAAGATGGATTCTGATTAATATCTACTTATCCTAATATGAAACCACCTCTAAAGATCCACTGTGGGAGGGAAGCACATCTGAAATTCCCTCTTCATGAATTAAATCCTCCAAAGCCTTGAACTGATTAAATATTTCATCATTTTGTCTATGCTTAAGAGTTCTCTTTTGGCCTATCCCTTTATTTTGAGGCTTAACAGGAATAATCCATCCTTTTCCATAGCCCCCCCCCCTCAACCAAAGGAGCCTTCCCTTTATCATTCATAGGAACAAATTTGGAGGGATACCTAGCTATATTAGTCACTTGATTGAATCATGGAAATTTCCTTCATAAATTCCCATGACAAAGACAACATTTGAAAGGAAGGGTTTCAAAATTGAGGTGTTGAATCCAAGAAGAGGAACCACTACATATCTCCAAAGAATCTAGCAATATATTATTTAAATATATCTCAACACTAGTTCAAGCATAAGAGATTACCTTCTTATCAAGAGTTTTGTGAGCTTGACCAAATAGCTTGCTAAGGAAAAGATAAATCATGTGCAAAATGTCACTTCTCCAAAACTCAATCAAAAGTTGAGGAAGATAGACCCAAACAAGAACCATTGAAGGTAGCTCCTCAACTAAATTAAACCTTGCATGACATGGTTTCATAAAGAGACCAATTTGATTAAAAAATTAGGGCCCTCCCTCAAAAGTCCTATTTTGGTCTTCCACATGCATGTAAACACAACCAAAAAGTAATTATTAGAAGCCATCATTATCTCCATATCCCCTTCAAGGTTCTAAGTTCAATGAGCCCAAGATTGAAGATCTGGTAATGAGAGTCGAAGACCCATAAATTGATAGATTAGAGCATGATTGCTCAAGTAGGAAATGTCCTCTAAGATAGGCTCAGGTTGAATCGCCAAGATAGAATAGTCTTGGAATCTTTCCAAAAAACCATTCAATTTCTATATTTTGGAAAATCCTTTCTCAAAAAGAGAACCATCTCTAACTGAAACTTTATTTAAATGATCCATAACCTTTACATGTGATGAAGTAGAGGGATCTGCACAATCCATTCCATGAAAATCCATCAAACTCCAAGAAGCACCCTATTTTTCCATTACAAATATGATGCCACAAAGAAATATAAGCCTCAATACTAGATATCATAGCACCACCAAAACTATTAAGAAGAAAGTATAAAAAAAACTACATACAATTAAAAAACCCCACCTCAACCACACCGCATGGTAGAGAAGGAAATAAACAACAAAAAAATTAGCAGAAAAATAAAATGCAAACCTCCCAAGCCAAGTTGAATCCCTTCTAGACACCCCTTACATAGATCTAAACTCACAAATAATAACATGCAATGTCGCTACTAGGGTTTCCCCTGACTTGTGGAGGCATGCACAATCGCAACTTCAGAAAAAATTGCCATCCCCACCCATAAGCTCTAATTAGGATTACGCACCTACCTTGTAGTGAGACCAAGAAAAGCACTACACAATGATTTTTGTTAAAATAGAATTAATGTCATACCTAGGGGACTAGAGAAAGGGAAACTTCAAAATAAGGGGGAAAACAAGAAGAGGAGAAAGAAAAATAAAATGACAAATAAAAGATTATATTTTGAGAACACACTTTCATAAAAGAAGATGATGATGAGATTTACAAAAGAGATATTGGAATATTAGTACTTATATCTTAGTATTTTTAGATCTTCCTCTAAAATAAAATAAATGTTATTGTAACCTATGTTTAATGAAAAATATTTTTTATGGGAAACCATGGTACATGAGGTATTTCAATTGTAAGAGGATATTAGAGAACCATCTTCAGCCAATGAGACATAAAATAAATAGAGTGAAGTTGAAGAGGTAATTTATATAGGGATAGATTATCTAGTTTAATGTATTAGATGGCCAAGGTGCAAGAAGAGGAAAATAAAATCTTAAATATTATAATTCTCTCTAATGACATGGACATGCAAGTAAATAATGATTTCAAAATAATTATAGAATTAATTAGTTGTATACTCAAAAGGAGAAAAGGTGAAGATAATTTATTTCCTTGTGGTTGAAATAATTATTTAAGGTTTCAAAGAAATGGAAGGGATCTTATACTACCATCTCCATAATTGGTAATATCAAAAGTTATAGTAAAATTGACACTTTAAGAAAAGAACTAATATTCTAGTGTAACAATAAACTTATAAGTGCTATAAAGAATCACAAATGGAGTAGAAAAGAGTATGAAAGATTTATTTTATCTTGTGTACACATTACATAGTTTACTTAATTGGATAAAGAAGATTTTTTTTTATTTACAAATAAAAAAAAAGGGCAATACTAAAATTCTTGAATGGATGGGTTATGACATCAAGTCATATATTGCCAAATTTATAATTTGTGTTTTATAAAGAGATAAGATCAAGATAGAGTTTATTAATGATAATGTATATTTAAGTTGATGAATTAAAAAGAGATAAGATCGAGATAGGGATCATTAATGATAATGTATATTTCAATTGATGCTTTTCTATATAAAGTTATGCATATTTTTGTGTCCACGATTTTTTAGCAATAGTATATTTGTAATGATTAGATTACACATGAAGCTTTTAGTAAGATATTGACTAGTGAAAAGAATACTAAGTTGATAACAAAAGGAGGAACCAAAACATCATGAAATTTAGGGCCAAGGAACACTTATGATTAAGTAAAGAGAATAAATAGTTGATTCTTATGGTCATAAAATCAATTAATATAATGGAAAAAAAGATATATAGAATATAAAGGTTTATTCAAATGGATGGATAATTTATTATCAATTTAAATAAAGTTGATTATAATTATAGAGCTTGTAGGTTTGAGACAGTAATGGTTGGGTGGTTTTTTTCTTTTCTATTTATAAGGGTCACCAATCTAATAATCTCATGGAGGCTCTTGCTATTTTTTCATGCTACTGAAAGGGGTTGTTCACTAGGTTAGAAGAGAATTATTTGTGAATCCGATTCTCAGATTGTAGTTGATATGATGAATGAGCAGAGATTCAATAGTGTTAATTGGAAACTGGTTGTGATGATCAAATGGATTGTGAAGTTATGCAATGTTGCAAGTATGAGCTAGTCTGGTGCTATTGTCATTAATATTGTCATTGATGTCAACACAATTCAGTATGTTGTAGATTGTACATGTATAGTTGAGATGCTAGTGAAATGTTGTGAGTACATGGAGCTATCTTTATGGTGTTGCAGATATGTTGGTTTGATGAAATTTTCCAAGTGATTTTGAGAAAAATAATATAGAAAAGAAGTTAGAGTGATGAAAATGTGTTCAAAATGTACTCTAGTATGTGCTCTACATTTCTCATGTGTTGATCCTATGCTTGTATGGATTTGAAGGTGTGTTGTTGGTATTTTCATCATAACATATGCTAAGTTTCACCTTCTGGTGAGATGGTATGTGAAAGTTGTGTCCACCAGTATGTGTGTTCTATTGGCAAAGTTAGTGTTTTGTGAACTAGGAGAAATATGTTTGCTCCGCAGTCCTCTGCTGTTTCATTTCAGATCATGCAAATCTGGGATATGTCTTGTGAAGGCCTTTCCTATGCTTTGGAAAAGAGGTTTGGAGTTTGGTAATTAGGAAGTCATGGTTCTATATTCCAGTATAGGTTTGCATAGTTCAGATGATCTTGTGAAAAGTGTAGACATAGAAAATATACTAATTGACATTGCACATTTGATTCTGACTACTAACAACATTTCATCCTAAATCATCCCTCGCTCTAACCATTTAATCAAATACCCTTATTTGATTAAATTCATCAATTTTTCTCCCTTAATCAAATAAATCATTTATCTGATTAATTCATTCTTTCTTGTTAATTAAATCAATTAGTCTAATCTAATTATC
>VDFB02236683.1:0-12817 GCA_007258455.2 Sequoia sempervirens
TGAACCCTAACCCTAAAATAGACAATAACCCTTACCTTAATTGAACCCTAACTACAATCCTAGCCCTAATTTAAGACTAACCTTAACCCTGACCTTAATTAAACCCTTATTGAATTATAACCCTAATTGATCCTTAACCCAAATTGAATACTAATTGAACCTTAACCCTAAGTGAATAGCAACCTTAATTAAACTCCAACCATAATCCTATTTGAATTTTGACCCTAATCATAGCCATAATTCAACCCTAACCTTAATTGAACCCTAACCCTAAACATGAGTTCAATTAAGTTTAAGGTTCAAATAGGGTTAGACTTTAATTAAAATTAGGTATAGGATTCAATTAGGATTAGGGTTGGGGTTGGGGGTAAAGATTAAGGTTCTATGATAGTGCTTGGGGTTAGTTTTATGGTTCAATTGGGGCAAGAGTTAGTATTAGGGTTAGGGTTATGGTTCAATTAGGGTTTCATTAATGTTACTTTTAGAATCATAGTTATGTTTAGGGTTGGATATAAAATTAGAGTTAGGTTTGAAGTTAATTAGTGTTAGTTTTAGGGTTGGGGTTATGGTTAGACTTATAATTAATGTTAGTATTGGGATTAGATTCTATGACTTTAATAAAAATAATCTTCTATAAATTCATTCAATTTTTTTTTTTAAATTATATAATTTAAAATATTTTCAAATTTACCTATGTTGATGTATGAGAGATATAGAAAATCTAAACTCTATACAATTTATAGTTAACTTGACATTGTGTATAAAAAGGTTTAAGTTATGAATGCTATAATATAACAAGAGCTGCAGAGCAGCGAAGTTCCTGCCATAAAGTTTTAGAATAGTTTTGTTTGTATTTGTTGTGTATTGCAAAAGGCCTGGATCAAACATCAGAAATCTCAATTGAACCCATATGCTAGTTTTGTTGATTGTAGAGTAGTGGACAAAAGCATAGCAATATTCATTAGACCAAGACCACAAGGTAGAGGATTAATTGATGAAGTTATTCTTGAATCCTCTTCATAGGAAACATGACCAACTAATTGGTATTCTCTTTTAGCACTAGGATCATGCAAAAGTAGAAGCAATAGTTTTAATTTGCTATATATATTTTTATTCAAGGGGTAAGCAGCTTTTGATCCGAACAGGCAGGATACAACCATTCAACAATACCACCCCAGTGGGGTTTGGACAACTGTGGAAGAACAACAATGCCACCTATAAACCAACACACCATGCCAATACCGCTTAATTTGCTATATATTAACCATCTTTTACTTACAAACTTTTTTTGAAAAAGGCAGTTAGAAGGTGTCATACCTCTATTGCATTTAAGCCAAGATCAATTAGTATTGCACCAGGTTTAAACCAATCACCATGAACCAAATTTGGCTCGCCTACTATCTAGAATCACAACTACGTACTACAGACTCATCACTGTGTGAACTGATGTTTATCTAGGGTATTAATTGTTTAACTTAGACATTGATGTGTATACCCTTAGCTTCCAAATATTCTTGTCTCATTTAAATTTTTGTCGACATCACTATCTCTGGATAAGTCAACCAAATTCTAAGGTCATCTCTAGATGGGCATGCTCTCTGCCAAATATGATGAACTAGGGCATGAATGAACTAAATGTGTTACATATCCATCAACATTAAATTATTTGGATGATCAGAAAAACTTCAAGAAATTGTAGACATAAAGAGAAAGATTAAATAAAAACTAAATGAGATACACTCTTGACAATCTTTGTTTGGGATTTTCACTACTATTTGGTTCTATGTTATATTATTTTCAAAATTAGAAGTTTTTTTACTATGATCAATTAGAATAGACTCTAAAAGAAATGCATAAATATATTCTCTTGTGTAAGAAGCCCACGAATAGAAATAATAATTTATTGATAAATCACAAGAGATAACTCTTTGCAGTCAAACACAAATCTCTAGATTTTTCACACTGGTCCAATAATTATCGCCAATGAATCAGAACAGTAGTATCAATCTTAGTTCAATGATATATGTCAATGTCAGATTCATAATTAACAATAAATGTTAGATACTCCACACTGGATACTGAAACAAATTGAAAAGTTGTCTTTATTTGCATCCGCTCTAGAAACTCATCTATCTTATAAGTCAGGTAACATCTGCAAACACTATGTATTGGCTTGTGCTGCTAAAATTGGAAGTCGTGTAAATTTTGTAACATACTGGCTAGTATAAGTTCTACACTAAGGGCCTCTACCATTTTGATGGAAAAAAAACATGATAATGGGTCTCTTTAACTTAATCCCCTAATTTATGAAGACCCTATGGGGGATGATTAATCGAATTGAAAAAGAAGACAATTCATTATGCAATTAGTACTCCCCTGGTTGAATTTGACAAGAGGTATATGTAGTATAGAAGTTGGCAAGTCAACTTATTAAAGGCTTTGGACATATCCAATTTGATAATCATTCCAGAATAACAGTAAAATTTTGAGAGATTGAATGGTTCTCCTGGTGTAGGTGGATTTGCAAGGTGTACTTTACTTTGAATCATTCTCATGAGGTCAAACAAAATGATATTAAATATGAACAATATCTAAGGTATATAGAAATAAATGTCTTGTGGGCTTCAACAAGGGGTCTTTTAAACCAAATTGGCATCTAGCATGGTCATGACTTAAAAATTAACCAATATTATTATACCCTTATTGTACCCTACCCTTTATTAGAAACCCTAATTTAAGCCTAACTCTACCACTTACCATAGCTCTAACCTTAGCTTCAGAACATTCTAGATTAATAATTTTAATCTTAACTTAACGATGCTTAGTAACCCTATTTAAAGCAATAATCATAACCCTAATTAAATCCTAATTGAACCCTACTTGAGACCTTAATCTAAATGAACCCTAACCTTAACCTAATTGAACCATAAACCTAACTCTAATTAAACCTTAATTGTAAGGTTGAACTAAAATAATCTAATTGAACCCTAAGCTGGCAGACTTTTATTCTAATCATAACACTAATTGAATGCCAACCCTAACCCTAATTGAACTCGAACCCTGACTCTAATTGAACCTTGTTGTAGGGGTTAAATTAGGGTTCAATTAGCATTCTAGTTAAACCCCAATTGTAAGATTAACCAAAATAAGCCTAAATAAACCCTAACTATAACTTGAACTTGACCCTAATCATAACACTAATTCAAACCATAGAAGTATGACATACCATAAAAATTCAAGTTTAACCAACACTCTTTCAACATCCAGTTTGCTTTTAGTCATCAACATTAAGATAGAACTTCTGACACCATTAAGAGAGATAAATGTTCCAACCAAATTTGTATTACATCGACTACAATAGTGGTGTACCATGTGAAAACTCTAGGTGTTAATAATAGTAATATCTAACCCCTTTTATAGATTATGCCATTCACCTGACAATATTTTTAGATTATGACATTCTCAATGGAGATTAGGCAATCTATTGATAGACGTAATCAAGGATACTTATAAGCATGATATAATGATTTTACTCCAAATGAGAACAATGGCATGGGTACATTAGTTCACATCATCATTTGTGACATGCTCATCTAGGACTACATCGAAAACAAATTCATGCTTCTCTACATATGCTGTCAAGTCCATCTAAAGGAAAAAAATTGTTTTAGTCATAATACAACATTGTGGTCTCTAAGCTCAATGCTACTATAATTGCTTTCAAAATCTAGGGAAAACTAAGTTGCTCAAATTCACTATGTTATCCAATAGATATAAATTTTTGAAACAATTTAAGGATGATCATGCTTGAGTTGTCAAAAGATAATATTTTGATAAGATTATAATATTACATGATGTTATAGATTAAGAAGCATAATTGTACTTGTTGTGTAGCCAAATTTTTTTGAGGATGAGGTAGTTTATTTTTTATAGTTTAGAATGAACACGTGTGGATGAAAGGAATTGAGAGGAATAGAAATAGTTTGTTCAGGTAAACATAGTTACAAACAATCTGCACAGTTTGTCAGGTTTTCCTAATTGATAAGTAGGTATCTACTTGAATATTAACTTATAAGGTTGAAAGGAATTGAGATGAATATGCATAGCTAGTTATGCTTTCCTACTTAACAAGTAGAGGAATCAATTAAAAAAAATATTTCTTAAAAATCTATATTTGACTCAAATATTAAAATGCATATATTTAATTTTTATGTTCTTTGAAAATTAAAATTTGTTTTGAAGATAGTTTTTTTTCTAAAATAATTTTATGTGGCTCAAACCCATATTCTTATGAAAATATCTTGAAGGAAATTATGTTTTTCTTATAAAAAAATAATCTAATAATTAAAATAATTTTTCTTTATATTATTTCCTCTAAATTATTTTACTCAATCAATTTATTTACAATTTTTAAAATCATATACGTTTCATTACTTCAATAAATTAAAGTTTAATATTTTATGATAATATTTTTATTCAAATATTAATATAAAAAAGGGAATCATGTCAATTTTAATTTATATAGTTATAAATATATATATTACTAATTAATACATATATAAATATAATAATTATATATATATATATATATTATATATATTTAATTCAATATAAATATTTAAAATATATATTTACAGCGTGCATAAATCCATGGAGAGGCCAATGGCCTTGTTACTTTAAAAAAATTAATAAAATTTTAATTTTATTATTAATTAATATTTATTTTTTAAAAAAAAAATTATAATATAATATAAAATATATATATTTGTCTTTACAAATATTTAAATTTATTATATAATTATATATATATATATATAAATATTTAATATGAACATTTAAATTGGATATGAAAATTTAAACTTGGCTAAAACTAAACATTTTTTTTAATTTAAATGAGAAGAAAAAAATCTTTAAATTTAGACTATTTATTTAATTAATATAAAAAAGTTATTTATTTCCTTATTAATTATTAATTAGTTAACATTTTTTATTTCACAAACTAACATATAGTAATTAATATAAGTTGTAAATAGAAGGTGAATTATTTCTAAAAAAAATATGATAGAATTTGTGATTGATTTAAATGATTAATTTATCAATATTAATTTAAATTTGATTTAAAAGTAATTACTATTAATTTTAAAGTTGATTTTTAAAAATAATAAATATTTTATAAAAGTAATTAGTATTTATTCTAAATAATTATTGTAGTCTTAATTCATTTATTTTGCAAAACGTATCTTAGTAATTAGAGTTAGTTCAAATTTCAAAGCAATTGAAAATTTGTTAGTTTAAATATATGTTTAATAAGTGTTGATTTAGAATTAATTTATGACAAAGAGAGGTGATTAGTATTAATTTATTTTAAATTATAATATAAAATAATTTAGCATTATTCATTTATTTTTAAATAATAATTAATTAATTTATATTAAAAAGTAAATTTTTTGAGTAATTGGTATTAATATTTTGAAAGAATTAGCTCAATTAAATTTATGCTACAAATCAATTTAGTATTAAAGGTAATTAAAAATAGTTGAATTTTGATGTTATATTGATAAATTAGTTAGCATTTGTTATTCAAAGTTTAAATTTTATTAATTATTATTATTATTTTAATAATGCAAAGGAAAATAGTAAATAAATGTTATGTACCCAATGTGAGGGGTAATTAGTAAGTAATTTAATGAAAAGTAATTTATTTAATTTAATAAAAAGTAATTTATCGTTATAGTGTAATTTAATTTTCAAAATAGTTAGTATGGTTTACCTCATTGAATTATTGGAAATAAACAACCTAAGTTTAAAAAGACTCCTAAAAATTAGTTATGATTCTGAAATGGAAGTAATGGAAGCTCATTAATCGCTTATATTGGGTGAAATTTGTCTACCAATTAGATTGAAGAGAATTGAATTTTGAAATATGTTTTGTTATATAATTGGCATGTATACATTGATAATAGATAAAAACAAATCAAATAGAAAAAATGCTTCAGCTCTCGTTGGTTAAAAAAAGAATTATTAATAACTAGTTAAGATTTGGTGGTGCCTATAGTTCCCTAGCAGGAACTAATAAAAAGATTTAAAATAACAAAATAGATTAATTACAAGTGAAAAAATAAAAAAATTTGTTTATGGTCTTTGTGGCAAAAAAACCTTGAAAAGTTGCAATAAAAAGTTTATGCTTCCTGAAAATTTGCCCTTATCGCTCAAAGTTTTGTAGCCAATAAAATTGAGAAAAATTAATTTTTTAAATTTGAAAAGTTAAAAATATTGCATATTTACTTTAACTATATACAAATATTTGTCAAACAAAAAAAAAGTTGAGTTCTCATTTGTTAAAATCAAAGTTATTAATAACTTGTTAAGGAAAAGGGGTCGCCTATAGTTCCCTTGGCAGGAACTAAAAAATAAATGTGTTTTCAATGTTTATTTGTGAGTTTAAAAGATGTGCCAATAATGTTGCAATCACTAATGATTAATTTTTTCTTGATGGTTAAAATAGATTGGTAAGTAAATTTATCTATAATAAGTAAATTTATCATTGATTTTTTCTTGATAAGTAAATCAATATTTCATAAATTTATCTACAATTCTTATTTAATTTTTCTTAATTATATTAAATTATATTTTATTAAATTGTTAAAAAATTTAAGTTGCTTATAAATAATTTTCTGTGTTTTTTATAATTAACTTGATATTGTGTATAAAAAGTTTAAGTTATGAATGTTATAATATAAAAAAATAAATTTGTTTTCAATGTTTATTTGTTAGTTTGATGTGAGAATAATGTTGCATAGTAATAATTAATTTTTTCTTGATTGGTTAAGTGATATTGTGAAATTATTCTATGTTAATTTAATGTTATGAATGCTATATAATATAAAGAAAAATATTTCTAATATATTTTTAATGCATCTTTATATTTTATAAACAAACATCTAAAATAAATATGTGATTGTAGAAAAAATACAACTTAATGAGTGAACTTACATTTAAAGTTAAAAGTGAAATTATAAAACAAATTGTAGATTTATTTTATTTTTCTTCTATAAATATAATTTTTAGTTCCTCCCAGGGAACTATAGGCACCACCATAATTTAACTAGTTATTAATAACTCTCACTTTAACCAATGAGAACTTGAATAATTTTTCTATTTGAAAATTTTCAATCTATTATCAATGTATAGATGCGAATTATATAACAAAATGTAGGACCCCCGCCTTGCACATGATTAATGTTAAACTTAATTTGTTATAGGTTTTCATAAATAGATGGTAAGTTGTACCGTGAGCAATAAATAATGTGATTGGGTGACCCTATTCTTGTATTTCACTTTGATATTTGTTTCATTGTCATTGTCATGAGGATGTCATGGAATATGAATTGAAATTGTAATTAGAATTGTTGTATAGTTAAATCTTAGTTTAGTTATCCAATCAATGTGATATAAGATTGTTCTTACGATTTCATTTGTAATGTGCAGGAAAGTAGAGTGCCAGTACAAGAAGAAAAAAATCATTGAACATCTTCTTGTGATTATGAATTTTGCCCCTTCATGGCTTGGAAATATATAAATTAGTATGCCGATAAAGTAAAGTGGTGAGGGTTGATGTAAAAGAGATAATTCATATTTTGGGGGTTGAGAGGGTCTTTATTTGTGTCATGTGAGATACAAGTTAGGGTTAAGGTTAGAAACCATTATCCAAGCTTGAAATTTCGGATAGGTACTAAAGAGGGTCTTTAAAGAGGGTTGTTGGCCAATTTTCTTGGTTGGGATGCAAAAAGAATTCCCCTAGGGTCTATACCATAGTGATAGGGGTCAAGTGGACATAAAATAGTGCCCCAAGGACATGATTTGACCTTTGAAAAGTCCTCATAATGGTGAGTGACGAGTTTTGAGGGGAGGATGGGATAGAAAGATGCAAGGGTTGTCCAAGTGCATGTTTCCTCTTTAATAAGGAAAAGACTATCATTGATGGAGGGAGTGTAATACCCCTCATACTGTTTAGACTTATTATTTTATGTGCCTTGGTTTGATACTGTGATGATACTGTTATTGTTTGAGTTGGCTTGCTAGATGTTAGAAGATGATGTTATTTCTTTATGGACATGATGATTTCATATGACATTATGGTTGGTTATATTAGTTGATTTTCAGAATTATGATTTGATGCAGTGATTGAATTAAATATGTTATGAGATGATTTTTAGTTAGAAATGTTGATTTATTGGTTATATTATAATTGCTAGAATAGGTGTGATGAAGGACAATATAGCATCACTCGTTCGCGAGTGCCCTGTTATGTTGCGATTCCTTCTCACAATGCAGTATTTTGATTTAATGCTTTGATGTTATGTATATATGCACATGTACACAACTTCGTTTGTATGCAGGATTTGCAGGTACAAGTCTTGATTCCACCTGCTTCGATAGGATAGGGCGAGCACCAATAGCCCAATGGTTAAATGTTGAAAACAGGGGTGACGATGAAGTCAATCCGTCCCATGATGTCAGATTGTCTCGTTTGATTGGTATTGTTCATTTTTGTAATTGTCGTCAATTGTGGTTTGTGTTTTGTATTTTGTCATATTTTGATTAATGTTGGTACTTTATATGTTGTGGTGTATTCGATTTTAATGATGGAAGTAATTGTTTGTTTTAATGTTAGATTTAAATTCTTTTTAAATATTTAGATGATTTTAATTATTTTTGAAAGTCATATATTTCAATTAAATGATAATTAAATATTAAATGTGTTTTAACTATTTTAATCAATTATCTGGTGGAGGATAATTATTAGAATAATTTATTTAAATTAAATAAGTAATGTGATGTGCAAGTAAAGTGGCAAAAATAGAAATTAAAACAATAAAACAAATAAAAGAATGAAAAGATTGTGTGAGCCAATAAGAATACAGATCTGAGTAAAAAGCTGGCTTTTAAAGAATGATTTTCTTTTATTTTTGATTTTTAGAGTTTTTGGGAAGAGGGGGATATTATCTTTTATTTAATTAAGAATTTTTGTAAGTTTACACACACAGAGATATTTGTTACAGAAGTTGTGCAAGAGATTGGCTTTGTATTCTGAAATTTTAGAAAGGGTATTGAAATCTTCTGTTGTATTTGGAGGAGAGTTTTAGAGAGAGATTGTCAATCTGTTTCTGGTGAATGTTCTGGAGAGTCTTTTGAACAAAAAAATAGGATTCAAGTTCGAAGGCGAAATTCTGTAGACGAGATTTGGAGGCACGATCAAGGAACGCTTCGAGGTCATTAGAATCAAGCAGACATCTTCAGACTTTCGAAAAAGAGCTGGACATCAGGTTCCTCTTATATTTTATTTCTAGTACTTTCTCTTTAATCTTTCTGCTTCAGAGAAAACAAAAAAAAATCTATTAGATGTGATTTGTGTGAATAGGGAAAAACTGTTCTTGAATTGAAAATTAGGGAAAGATATTAGACTTGAACTTTTGAAAAGAGAAGAAAATATATAGTATTGAACTGTTTTCCATTTTGTCAAAAACAAAAGAAAACCTTATCATCAGAAATATTCAACTTAACAAAAGTAGGACTTTAGGGAAAATGACGTCTTTGTTGGAAATAATAAATTTGAGGATTTTGGGTACATCTATATTTAAATATGACTGAATCTATTTATTGTTTTGTATTTTTCTTACTCTGTTATGTACCATCTATACTTCTTCTCAGTATATCAATATATATATATATATATATATTTATATATATATATATATACAGATATATATATATATATATATTCATGTTGGTTTATAATGTTTTATATATTTAATATAACTGTGCGTCGGCCGTCGGCCGTTGGCCGTACGTCTGTCATATGATTTTTTTAAAATTTTCTTGAAATCGAAATATTCTGTATTATTCTTGCTTGGTTTATAGAAAATCAAAATATATATATCTATATATATATCATTTTTTTTCGTTTTGGTTTATACCGAAATTTTAAAACCCAAAGTTTTGTTTATAATTTTTTTTATTATGCTAATGGTACAGGGGAGGGCGAAGGGACGGCCGAAGCCGTACCCTCGGCCTCGCCCCTGTACGTACTGCTTATAGCAGTATTAAAGACTGCTGTGCGCAGCAGTCAATAAGACTGCTGCGGCAGCCTTAAGGCCGACAGCCTTGGTAATGGTGGCTGGGTTTGTTTTTAAATTTTTATATATGTTTTTTTATTTATTATTTTATTTCTTTTAAAATAAAACAAATATATATATATGTATATATTTTATTAAAGATTATAAATGTAATGTATTTTATTTTAAATTATTTTTATTAAAATTGTTAATTTTAAAGTGGAATTATAATTAATTAATTTAATGATGTTTTATTTCTATTTTTAATAAAGGAAGTAGTTTTTTTTTTGTTGGATATGGATTCAAATGTTAAATAATATGTATGTTTTAAAAAGTTAATTAGTATTATTATACAAATAAAGGGCATTATTTATTGGTTGAACAAATAATTTAAACTGAGATTTATTTTAATTTGTTGTGTGGAATTATATCGAGGAAACTGCATTTCGTTTGTTTTGGTGATTGGACCCTGACAATCTTTTGTGAATGATTTGAAGTTTTTCCTTCGAGTTCTTGTCTGAAATGGTTATTGATTAGTGTGATCTATGTGGAAACCCTATTGTTTTGTAACCCTAGTCCAGAGGCATGGTTACCTTTAAAGTTGTCTTCATCTTGAGTTTTATCTTTGGTTTTGAAGCTTAATGGTTTATGCTTGGAAGGGTTGAACGTTTCTTAAGACTTTTGTTATGTGTTGTTACGGGAGGAATAATGCCCCACATGTGTTGATTTGAGCATTGTGTTTTTTTTTTATTACTACTAGTTCAACCCTTGCCAGTTTGAGAGATGTTAGGGGTCATAGGGAGAGTGGCTCTTCGTGGGCGCTGGTGCCTCAGAATGAGGAAGGGCTCAGGATAACCCATGAAAGAGTAGTAATAAAGTGATAACCTAAACAATATAATCTAGGGGTTGGGTAGTAAAACACACAAGATAATTAAAATTGGTTCCCTCGTCTATGCATTAGGGCTACCGTAGACTAGTGATAGATTGAGAAGGCCGTGGTCGGCATAGTCGTAGTCTCGTCTTCATGAGAGATTATCGGCTCCGCATTAGCTACCCTATGGTGTCGGCGCCTCAGTTAGGAGGAAGGGCCAGGAGATCCATAGATGGGTGTCGGCGCCTCAGTTGGAGGAAGGGCTAGGAGAATCCCATGAGAGCTATGCGATGACACTCTCCACTTGACACCCTTGTGTTTGTTTGTGGTTGCCTCTGGATATTGTTTCTTTATGATGCTTTTGATTCTTGTGAGTTTGTTCCATGATTTTTAATTGGTGGTACTTCATGTTACCGTGATGAGTTCTTAGTTTTAACTTGTTATGTGATTTGTGAACGTTGATGGTGGTTCATTGTATGCTTGTGTTGTACTTGTTTTGTATCATGTTGTTGTTGAGTCGTTGGACATTCATGGTCGGGTTCACTTCCTCGTCACCTCTGAGCACGGGGGGTGAGTTACTTGTAATTCACATGGTTGGGTGGAACGTGCTCCGCACCCGTTGGATTCCCCATCATCTTCTTGTCTTCTCAGCATTTCCGCATTGGAGTTGTACCAGTATACACTTGTATTTCATATTTCATTATTCTTGTATCAATCCCCATGTTATGAAATTCAATGTAATTCAATTATCAGAGATTGTGATGTAACATTAAAACAATGATGTAATAGTTAGGATCATTTGTATCTTTGTTAAGAGAATTATCATGGATGTAATTATGTGATGTTTATTGGATGTATCATTGTTTATGGTTATCATAAAATAAATGGTTATGTTATATTCTTTATCTTTATTTATGTTTAGTGTTGCGAAGTAACCTCGCGTGCCCCAGAGAACCAAGTGTGTTAATGCTATGTAATATGTTATGTGGTTATGGTTTAATGTTATTGCATGTTTACTTTTATTATTTTAAAAAAAATTATTTGCACTGTGTGTGTTCTCTAGGGTTTGCACGACGGGCGTTACAACTTGGTATCAGAGCCAAGGTTGCAAACGCTAGGGTCTTTGGGTTAGTGTAGTCCATTAGGTTACCATATGTGCAACTCTTGAGCTCATTTTGTACTTTATCTTGTGGCGCAGAGCTATGCCTCGAGGTAGAGGACGTGGCCGTGCAAGAGGCCGTGGTGCCCGTCATAGAGAAAACCAGCGAAGCCCCTCAATTCCTAGTTCCCATGGCTCCGAACATGAGGAACAACAGAGTCTTCACAGCATTCCATCAGGTGGCCAGAATCTGGCACAGCCTGGTCTAGACAGTTAGTTACAGCATATTCTTGGAGATATTCTTGACTGATTGGGACCTAGGCCAGATGAGGTGCACCAGGTTGAGAGGGAGAGAGAGAGGTCTCTGAGGCACAGGGATACAGATGTGGTTCAGGATGCAGTCATTGCAGGCCATATGAGAGATCTGATGAGGGCACACCCTCCCACTTTTGATGGTTCTGGAGGAGGTCTAGAGGCTGAGACTTGGTTAATTGACTTAGATCGTTGCTTCGCCATGCACCCCTACGGTAGCAATACCAAGGCACGGTGCGCAGTTATGCACTTGTGAGGCTTCGCGTCTACTTGGTGGCACCTTGAGGAACAAAAGTTGCATCTTGATCTCAGTATGGTCACTTGGGAGTTGTTCCTTGATAGGTTCAGGGCTCGCTTCCTCTCAGATCACTGGAGGCAACGCAGGGCTGACGAGTTTCATGATCTCAAGTAGTTGTCTAT